>PISX010021180.1:0-34218 GCA_004024625.1 Mellivora capensis
AAAGAACCAAGATGCCCTTCCACGGACGAATGGATAAGGAAGATGTGGTCCATATACACTATGGAGTATTATGCCTCCATCAGAAAGGATGAATACCCAACTTTTGTAGCAACATGGACAGGACTGGAAGAGATTATGCTGAGTGAAATAAGTCAAGCAGAGAGAGTCAATTATCATATGGTTTCACTTATTTGTGGAGTATAACAAATAACATGGAGGACATGGAGAGATGGAGAGGAGAAGGGAGTTGAGGGAAATTGGAAGGGGAGGTAAACCATGAGAGACTATGGACTCTGAAAAACAACCTGAGGGGTTTTGAAGGGGTGGGGGGTGGGTGGGAGGGTAGGGGAGCCTGGTGGTGGGATTTAGGAAGGGCACATATTGCATGGAGCACTGGGTGTGGTGCAAAAACAATGAATACTGTTACACTGAAAAGAAATAAAAATAAATTTTAAAAAATTATTCAAACCATGTTCTCTCTGAGTCTAAAATTTGAACTGATAGTCTACATTGAGTAAAATCTAACTTGTTTCCAGTTCTTGCCCAAACAAAAGATACCATTACTTCTCTTGTGTCCCCCTGAGTGCATTTTAAGTTCCCATTATAGGTAGATTTTTCTTGGTACCTAATCTATATCCTTCCCAGGATAATTGCAACACCCTGGGAAGATGTAGATGATCGATGACTGTTACATCTATGAGCTAGTCCCCTCAGTTGAGAAGGGGAACTTCAGTCTATAATAGATGGACCATAACCTTAAATTCCCATGGTTTGGGCTATAAAAACCTATCCTCTGAAGACAGCACCCCCCCCCCAGGAAAAATGTCTGGAAATATGCCAACATGCAACCTTGGGTCCTACCATGGACAAAGATGTGGTTATTCTTAGACGGCACTCCTGGGCTACTGCCTGCATCTCATTAGTGAATAAAGTTCAGGAGAAGACCCACATGTGATTCTTTGAAAGAGTGGTTCCTTGAGTGTCTCTGGACCAGCAGCATCAGTATCACCTAGGAATTTGTTCATTGTACAAATTCCCCGGCCCCATGTCAGAAGGACTGAACCAAAAACTCTGGGGGAAGATCTCATTAATCTGTGTTTTAAAAGATCACACACACACACACACACACACACACACGCACATGCACACACACAGAGGTTGAAAAAACCTACTTTGAAAGCTTCCACTGCTCAATAAAGAAGTTCCAAGTGTCAAACTGCACATCTGTTTGGCTGTGGGAATTCAGGAAAGTCTTCTGGTCTGATCAGAACCATCTAAAGACAAGTAGAAAACTTGTCTTGCCATCATTGCAACACACCTCTTCTTAAAATCTTCAAGTAGTTGCTCACTGCCTACTGTTTGTAACCAGAATGTCTTGGCCGTGTTCTCAAGGCCACTTCTGTCTGGCAGCACACCAGCCAGCTTTAACCCCTTCTCCTTCCCCTCAGGCACCATGTGCTCTAGATTGAGATGTGGATAATATGGGTAGGGAGGGGGTTGATAGAGAGAAATGAAACCAAAATATTATTTTTCGGAAGATTTTTTGTTTGTCAAGAAATAACACATTTCCCCCCAATTTTTTGCTCCTTTACAAGCTCTTACATCCCTAAATATATAAAACATGATCATTTTCTGAGCAGACCAAGTCATACATAATGCATTTTTATTGGCACCTTGAATAAAGATATGGCAGACATGAATATCAAATGTGCAGATGAAAAAGCTGAGAGGAGCACTCACAATGGGTGAACAGAGAGCAGGAGAGCACCTGGCTGCTCTTGCAAAGCCAAAAAACATTCTGCTGGAGGAATTGCACCCCACAGTTCTGGGAAGACTCACAGATGCAGTCACTAAACCACTGTTTTCTATGAGGTATCAAGGAGAATGGGTGGGATGCCGATGGCTGCAGATAGAGGAAGAAAGTTAATTTAGAAAAGGAAGAATAAGGAGCTTTCATTAAACTACAGGCTAGTGAGAAGTTTTGTGAATGCTTGAGACACAGCAAGAAACCTGGGAATCAGTGTGGATTTACTAAACACAGAACTTTATTTAAGGAACCAGAGATGTTCGGCTTGAAAGGGACTTTTTATATATGTAGGTCTTTCTATATCTACAGATCTGTTAAAAGAAGGATAATGTTATGCTAGGTGGCTATCCAGGGTGGAAAGTACTGAAGATACAGTGACCTTACAGATCAACCTGTCTTTCCCTTCACTCACAGGTAGGCATCAAAGCTGAGAGAGGTAATGTGGCTTCAAAGCTAAGATTAGCACTCCTGATTCCCGGTCCTTTTTCATCATACTGAGCAACTCATAAAGAAAAGGTCATGAAAGATGAAACTCATTTCCTATTTTGCCAGGATCCCTAAACCAGCAGGAAACTCTATAACCTGTAAAGTTCTATACAGATATAAGTTGTTACTGTTATCATTCATAATATCAGGTTCAGTTCTTGACCCTTACCCACTCAACATATTTATGAAATGTCTGAAGAAGGGCATTGATTTTCTGATAACAAGCAGTTGGGGGCAGACAGCGAGTGTATTTAGATGGCTTGAAAAATGAGACAAATCTAACATGATGAAATCTAATCAGACCAATGCTAAGTCAGGCACTTAATGCACAATGCCAATGAACTTGTGAGCAAATCCCATGAGTGAGTGGATTAAGTTGCTGTCTGAGAGGGTTTATCTGAGTCCAGAACTGCCAGAGCATTAGTCTTCAGTTGTATTATTTTTTTTAGATTTTTTAAATTTATTTGACAGACAGAGATCACAAGTGGCCAGAGAGGCAGGCAGAGAGAGAAAGGGAGAAAGAGGCTCCCTGCTGAGCAAAGAGCCCGATGTGGGGCTTGATCCCAAGACCCTGGGATCATGACCTGACCCAAAGACAGGCTTTAACCCAATGAGCCACCCAGGTGCCCCCTTCAGTTGTATTATTACAAAAATAATGCCTATAGAACAAGTAAGGCGATGGACCCTCTTCTCTGGCCAGTGCCAACCATATTTCACTGTGGTATTATGTTCTGTTCTACTCATTACCTCTCACCTAATGGGCCTTCCCGCTCTAATGAGAAGTTGAAGAAACTAAAACCACTTGGCTTGAATAAGAGAAATTTACAAAGAGCCTTTTCTGTTAGCTGAGGTATAAAGACTGCTAGAGCTGCCACAGCAAAATACTACAGAATGGGTGGTTTATCCAATAAAAATTTATTTTCTCACAGTTCTGGAGGCTGTAAGTCCAAGGTCAAGATGCTGGCAGGTTTGATTTCTCAGGAGGCCTGTCTCACTTGTCTCTTCAGTTTGCAGGTAGGCACCTCCTTGCTGTGTGCTCACATGACCTTTTTCTCTGTGCATATTTATTCCCGGTGTCTCTTTCTCTTCTTCTAAGGACACCAATCCTATCTGGTTGGGGGCCCACCCTTATGATCTTGTTTAACCTTAATAACCTCATTAAAGGCCCCACCTCCAAATACATGTACACTGGGACCAAGGCTTCAACATTTGAATTTGGGGAGGGGATGTAATTCAGCCCATTACTGACTGACTGTCAGGGAGGAAAGAGTTTTAGGCTCACTCTGTGATGCTCCAGAGAGCAAAACAAGGACCATTAAACAGCCAGTTCAGGGTAATTTGTGCTCAGTATAAGGAACATATTTCTAATAGCCAGTCTTCTAAAGTTTAAATGGTTTTTGTTGTGTGAGAGTGAGTTCTCTAGTATTTCAGAAACTACCTTTGAGTTCCAAGGTACACTAGAGCATTCCTGCCCAGGGTAAGAAGGTTAATGAATGGGATAATAATAATAATTTTTTAGAGGCTATTAAAGAAACCAAGTATTGCACATGGCTCAAGTCTACTCCACAATCCCATCCCCCAAACTTTTAAAAACTGAACAATCTGAGGGTTTGGGAGGGGAGGAGGGTGAGAGGTTGGGTGAGCCAGGTGGTGGGTATTAAGGAGGGCACGTATTGCAGGGAGCACTGGGTGTGGTGCAAAAACAATGAATACTGTTACACTGAAAATAAATAAATAAATAAATAAACAAAATCGAAATTTTAAAAGATTGATTCAATGTTTCCAAGTATTTCAGAAGTCTTCTCACTCTCCCACAGAAAAACTGCTTTTCCCATTACTACACCTTTGTCAGCACTCTCCCCTCTTGCAACCATCTATCCTAATTCTACCATGGCCCAGCTACAGTCCATGAAAACTGCAAGCCAAGCTAATATTCCCCTTCTCTGGTTATCCACTGCACTTCAACACTGTGAATACAGCCCATTCTAACAGAGGTGAATAGTGTCAGGAGGTAGTCAGGGACTAGGGTGTAATGACAACAAACCGGGATCTTTAAACCTTGCTGATTATGTCAGATGTTCTTTGAAATGAGGCCCCAAATCTTCTACTAGGCACGTAGTGCTGCCATAGGTTGGTTAAGAAGGCAAACCAAGGTCAGAGTTCACCAAAATCATGGTCTTTATTAATGGCTCTGGATCTCATTATGATCTTATGGTAAATTCAGCTGTACCAAGGAGCCTATGAAAAACCCTCTGCCAAGGTAGGGGCAGATTTGGACAACCTGTCCTAAAACAAATAAGTGGTCCAATTTCATTAATACACTGAGCAAGCACTTACTGTTCCATGAGTGATTCTAAGCACTGAAGTTATAGCAGTGAACAAGGGAGATAATGTCCCTACTCTCAAACTTACAGCCTAGTGGGAAGAAAAAGGAAGACAGAAAAAAAAAATAGCAAGATCAGTATCATATAGTAAAAAGATGTTATGTAGAAAGGTAAAATAGAGTGATGGGATAAAAAACAGATGGCTAATTTAAATTTAGTGGATCTTCCTAAGTTGCTTACATTTAGACTAAGGTAAGGAAAGAAGAGGGAATTTGTCATGATAAGACTGGGGGGAAATAGATCTAAACGGAGGAAACAGCTAGCACTAATGCCCCAAAGTGGGAGCCAGTTTGGCAAGTTTGAGTAACAAAGATCAAACCAGTATGGCAAGAGCACAGTGGAAGAAAGTGATGGAGGGTGCACTCCAATAGGTAATCAGGGTTCATATCACATGAAATTTAGAAAACCAAGATAAAATGTCAAAAGTTGTTCTCATGTTATGGGGAGAAGTAGAGGAAAGTTCAAAGAGGGCCAGACATGATCAAATTTGTAATTTACAGATCTCGTTCTGGCTACCAAGAAGACCAGTTATGAGACCACTTCAGTATTCCGGTGCGAAAGGAAAGAAGCTTGAGCTAGGGGAGATACTGGAGATGGAAAGAGATAGGTAGGGTAGAGTCTACACAACTTGCTTATTAGTTGGATAGTTGGATTTGGGAAGTAAAAGAAAGGAGTTAAGGATAACACCTCAATTTGGGACATGTTTCCAGTTTTCTGATATGAGGAAGAAGGAGGATTTGAGGGACAAAACAAGAGTTTCATGTTGGACCACTTTTAGTTTGGAAAGACTTTATTGGATATGCATTTTGATATTTAAGCAGTCAGATATAGGAGTTTGAAGTTCCATGGGAAGGACAGAACTACAAATGAATATCCATCAGTATATAGGTACAGTTTAAATCTATGGAACTGGATGAGGTTGCCCAGAAAAACTATGTAATTATAGAAATGAGAAAGCATAACTGTGATGTTCCAACATTTAAAGGCAAGATAGATAAGGAGGAGCCAATCAAGGAGATTATGGTATCATGGAAGGCAGCAAAAGAAAGTGATTCAAGCAGGAGAGAGAATCAACTGCCTCAAATGTGCTTATAGAACAAATTAGAAAGAAAAATGGTGACCACTGATTTTTTTTTAATTTTTAATTTTTTAAATTTCTTTTCAGTGTACCAGAATTTATTGTTTACGTACCACACTCAGTGCTCCATTCAATATGTGCCCTCCATAATACCCACCACCAGGCCCACCCAGCTTCCCACCCCCGCCCCTGCAAAACCCTCAGATTGTTTTTAGGAGTCCATAGTCTCTCATGGTTCATCTCCCCCTCCAATTTCCCTCAACTCCCTTCTCCTCTCCATTTCCCCATGTCCTCCGTATTATTTCTTAAGCTCCACAAATAAACGAAACCATGATAATTGACTCTGCTTGACTTATTTCACTCAGCATAATCTCTTCCAGTCCCATGTTGATACAAAAGTTGGGTATTCATCCTTTCTAATGGAGGCATAATACTCCATAGTGTATATGGACCACGTCTTCCTTATCCATTCGTCCATTGAAGGGCATCTTGGTTCTTTCCACAGTTTGGCGACCGTGGCCATTGCTGCTATAAACACTGGGGTACAGATGGCCCTTCTTTACACTACATCTGTATCTTTGGTGTAAATACCCAGTAGTGCAATTGCAGGGTCATAGGGAAGCTCTATTTTTAATTTCTTAAGGAATCTCCACACTGTTCTCCAAAGTGGCTGCACCAACTTGCATTACACTGGTGACCACTGAATTTTATTGGCGACCTTGACAAGAGTCATTGGGTGGTAGGGGCAGAATGATGGTGCGTCTTGTTTGAAAGGAAGGGAAAATGAAGATAAGGAGGCAGTAATCAGAATCAGTGCTCCAGGGGCACCTGGGTGGCTCAGTCAGTTAAGCTGCTGCCTTCGGCTCAGATCGTGATCCCAGGGTCCTAGGATCCTGTCCTGCATTGGGCTCCTTGCTCAGCAGGGAGCACACTTCTCTCTCCCCCTCTGCCTGACACTCTGCCTGCTTGCACACTTGCTCTCTCTCTCTCTCTCCTCTAACAAATAAATAAATAAATAAATAAAATCTTTGAAAGAAAGAAAGAATCAATCCTCCAAAAAGTTTGTTTTACAAGGAAGCAAATAATTGGAATACTAATTGGGGGAGATTGGTTTCAAGGGATAGTTTTGAAAATAGGAGATATGAGATAGAGAGGGAGAAATTGATCACTCAAGGAAGAGACATACTCTGAAAATAGCCTTACATTCCATATTTGGACCCTAATCCTGACTGTGATCTCATAGTCTTACCACTCAACTCAGCCTAATGAATAGAAAGCTTTCTTCTGAAGTCCTGCAACATGAGTCTTTCCTAAGATAGGCACATCTTTCAAAGAGGAGACAGCTCCAGGCCCATCTTAGTGCACCAACTCCACAGGAGATAATTACTCCTATGGCAAACCAAAGAGAAATCATAACCTCAGAAGATATGTTATATGGATACAATGACTTTTAAAAAAAGATTTTATTTATTTATTTGACAGAGAGAAAGAGAGTACAAGTAGGCAGAGAGGCAGGTGGGGGGGGGGGTAGGGAAGCAGGCTCCCTGCTGAGAAGAGAGCCCAATGCGGGGCTCAATCCCAGGACCCTGAGATCATGATCTGAGCCAAAGGCGAGGTTTAACCCACTGAGCCACCCAGGCACCCCTGGATACAACTACTTTTAATTTTTATCCAGTCTCATAAGAAGCTGCCCTCTTCCTAAAGGGTCCCAAGCATCCTGACCTGATAAATATTTGTACATTTTATCCTGTCTTTTACCTGGGTGAAGTACAGGGACTGTAGTGGAACCTTGAATTATCCCTGGATGTCAGACAATGGTATGTCATCCTATAGAGTTAACATTTATTCACTTAAACACTTCTTGAAAACTCAATAAATGCCAGTTATTGTGCAATGGGCTGGCAATACAGCTGTGAACAAGAAAAACAGCAACTTTCTGATGCATCCCGTGCATCTTTCACTCTACTGGGGATTGCAACCTGGAAACAAATGATTATGCAAATGAATATTTATTACAATTGAGATAAACTGTAGGAACAAGTACCAGATGTTTTAAGAGTGTATAATAGGTGAAGAAAACAAACTGAACTTGGGGATTAGAAAAAGACTGATAAATAAAATTCATGGTTGTATAGTACTAGACAACTTACATAAGGCTTTCTCATTCATGAAATCATCAAACCAAAGAACCAGAGAGATGAATAATAACATATCCCAATTTTGCAGATAGGAAAACTAGGTTTAAGATGAGATTGGGCACATTCAGGGTGGTATGGCCATAGACAGGAGCACTAACTTTCAAAAAGGTTAAGTATAAATTAAATGTCTCCTTATTTTTTGAACATTTGCTTCCTTCTGTCTATTGACTAATTCTATCAGCCAGGACTCTAAATTACAAGGGACAAATACTCAAACACAAACTGGTGCACATAAATGAAAAGGCCAGGAGTAACAACAACATGCAGTTCCCTCTTCCTCCATAACAATGCAATTTTATCTGGGCACATTGCCACTCAGACAGACTTCATTACCCGGCCATCATTATCTGGAGTAGAGAGTTCATGAATAGAATCCTCAGAAATTTCAAGACTTCATTGTGTGGTTAAATTAGTCTTAAAATAAAAGTTTCCCTATACTTTCATGAAAAAAATTTTTTAAAGATTTTATTTATTCACTTGACAGATAGAGATCACAAGTAGGCAGAGAGGCAGGCAAAGAAAGAGAGGAGGAAACAGGCTCCCAGTGGAGCAGAGAGCCCGATGCGGGGTTCGATCCCAGGACCCCGGGATCATGACCTGAGCTGAAGGCAGAGGCTTTAACCCACTGAGCCACCCAGGTGCCCCTCATGAGAAATTTTTAAAAGAAAGCCTCAAAAGGATAAATTGATCCTTAATAATTTAAATGTACAATATAAAATTTCAAGACTCTAAAAAAAAAACTAGCACTCAGAAGTATCATATACCCAACTTCCAGAATTGAATAAAAAATTATCAGGCATGGAAATAACAATTAAATATAAGTCTTAATCAGTAAGAAAATCAATCAATTGAAAAAGGCCCAGAAATGACAAGATATCATGGATTTGGGAGAAGAAGGTCCTTAAAATAAAGTCTTACAAGTATGCTCAGAAATATAAAAAGGAAAATTCACATAAAAAAAGACATAGGGACACCTGGGTGGCTCAGTGGGTTAAAGCCTCTGCTTCAGCTCAGGCCATGGTCTCAGGGTCCTGGGATCCAGCCCTGCATCGGGCTCTCTGCTCAGCAGGGAGCCTGCTTCCTCCTCTCTCCCTGCCTGCCTCTCTGACTACTTGTAATCTCTGTCTATCAAACGAATAAATAAAATCTTTTTTTAAATATTTTATTTATTTATTTGACACAGAGAGATCACAAGTAGGCAGAGAGGCAGGCAGAAAGAGAGAGGAGGAAGCAGGCCCCCCACCAAGCGAGAGCCTGATGTGGGACCCAATCCCAGGACCCTGAGACCATGACCCGAGCGGAATGCTGAGACCCAACCCACTGAGCCACCCAGGCGCCCCCAATAAATAAAATCTTTTTTTTAAAAAAGTTCATTAAAAAAAGAAATAGAAGATATTTAAAAAGACTCACATGAAACTTTTATCCAAGAAAAGCACAGTACTAGAACTGGAATAAAAAGTAAACTGGATAGGATCAACAACAAATTAGACTTCAGAAGAAAAAAATCAGTGAACTTGAAGATATAACAATAAAATCTATCTCAAATGCAGCACAGGAAGAAAACAAAGACTTCAAAACAAAACAAAATAGCTTGGTGATCAATGAGACAGTAGTAAGCAGTCTAACATTCTGGAGTTGCCTAAATAAATAAATAAATAAATAAATAAATAAATAAATACAGGTGGGAAGTCCTAGGGGAATGTATGAAAATAAATGAAGGAAAATAGATGAAGAAGTAATAGCTGATTTTTTTCTAAATTTGAAGAAAAATCATAGATCAAGAAGCTCAATGAATACCAAGAAATATGAAGAAAGCTACACCAAAGTGCTTAATAATCAAATGGCCTAAAACCAGTGAGAAAAATAAAATCTTAAAATCAGTTATAGAACAGGGAGGGAGGAAGACATTATGTACAAAAGAACAAAGATTAAGAATGATAGCAGACTTCAATAGAAAAATGCAAGCTATAAGATGGTGGAACTTCATCTTTAACATACTAAAAGAACATCACTATACCAGTGAAAGCATCTTTCAAAAATGAAGGTAAGGGGCACCTGGATGACTCAGTCAGTTAAGCATCTGCTTCAGCTCAGGTCATGATTCCAGGGTCCTGGGATCGAGATTACACCAGACTCCTTGCTCTGCAAAGGGTCTGCTTCTCTCTCTGCCTCTGTCACTCTCGCTGATTGTGCTCACTTTCTCTCTCTCTCTCTCTTTCTCTCTCTGTCAAATAAATAAATAAAGTCTTTTTTTTTAATGAAGGTAAAATAAAGTCTTTTTCAGGCATATAGCAGCATAAAAAATTAGTTACCAACTAATGAGCACTTCAGGCAGAAGGAAAATAACAGAAGTAAATCTGGATTTACACAAAGGAATAAAGATCCCCAGAAATGGTAAATAGATAAATATAAAATATTTTTACTATTTATTATTTATTTATCTTGTTATTTTAAAGATAAGTTTAAAAGATAATTGACTTTTTAAAGCAAAAACAATGTAAATGAATTTTTGATCGATATAAAAGTAAATATATAAAAGTGAAATGTGTAACAACTGTAGTACAAAGACTAAGAGTTCTTACATTATATGTGAAGTAATGTAATATTACTTAAAAGTAGCCTGTGATAGGTAAATATATGACCTAAGATAATAGGTAAAATTTTAAAAAAATATATGTACTAACAAGCGAAGATAATAAATAAAATGGAATTATAATAAAATATTTGATCTAAAAACAGGAAAAGAATAAAAGTGATTAAAGAACAAAAAGGCATATAGAAAACAAATAAACAAAATGGCAGATTTAAATCTAACCATACTGACAAGTTTATTAAATTCAAATGGACTAAACACTCCATTTAGAAGGCAGAAATTATCAACTTAAATAAAAAAGCAACACCCAATGTTATGTTGCCTAAAACAAACTTATTTTAGTTGTAAAGACATAGATAGGTTAGAAATCAAAAGATGGAAAAAGTTAGACCCCGAAGACTTTAACTGAAAAAAGTTTGGGTGGCTATATAAACATCAGATAAGGAATATTTCAGAACAATGAATATTCCAGGGGCAAAAAAATAACAATTAATTGTGATAAAGAGAGCAATTCATTAAGACAATATAACAATAAGGAGTGTTCATGCACCTATTGTCACAGTTTCAAAATACATGAAGGAAAATGTATATAACTGAAAGGAGCAAAAGACAAATCCACGGATATAGTTGGAGATTTCCATACACCAATCTGAGTAATTCAAAAAATAAGTAGACCACAAAAAAGGCAATAAGATTTTAACTTTACTTACAAATTTGACTTAGTTGACCTTTACTGAACTTTCTATTCAATTGCAACATATGAGCATTTACAATTATAGATCATATTCTGTGCTACAAAACAATCCATAATAAATTTAAAAGGGCTGATTACACTGAAATTGAATTAAAAATTAGTAACAGGAAGATGTATGTAAAACGTCAACTACTTGGAAATTAAACAACACATCTGAATAACACACAGGTCAATGAATAAATTACAAAGATGTTAGAAATTATTTTGAAGATCCATTTCTGGGTTCTTTTTTCTGTTCCATTGATCTATGAGTCTCTTTTTGTGTCAGTACCATACTCTCTTGGTGATTACAGCTTTGTGATATAGCTTGACATCCAAAATTGTGATGTCACCAGCTTTGGTTTTCTTTTTCAATATTCCTCTGGCTATTTGGGGTCTTTTCTGATTCCATACAAATTTTAGGATTATTTGTTCCAGCTCTGTGAAAAATTTTGATGATATTTTGAGAGGGATTTCATTGAATGTGTAGACTGCTCTGGATAGCATAGACATTTTCATAATATTTGTTCTCTCAGTCCATGATCATGGAATGTTTTTCCATTTCTTTGTGTCTTCCTCAATTTCTTTCATAAATGTTCTGTAGTGTTTTTTTAGTACAGATTCTTTATCTTTTTGGTTAGGCTTATTCCTAGGTATCTCACGGTTTTTGATGCAATTTTAAATGGGATCCATTCCTGAATTTCTCTTTCTTCTGTCTCACTGTTATTATACAGAAATGCAATTTATTTCTGTGCATTGATTTTATATCCTGCCACATTGCTGAATTCCTGTATGAGTTCTAACAATTTTGGGGTGGAGTCTTTTGGGCTTTCCACATACAGTATCACATCATCTGTGAAGAATTAGAGTTTGACTTCTTCTTTGACAATTTGAATGCCTTTTATCTCTTTTTATTGTCTGATTGCTGAGGCTAGGACTTCTACTACTTCTACTACTATGTTGAACAACAGTGATAAGAGTGAACTTCATCAAGATAAAAAGCTTTTGCACAGCAAAGGAAACAGTCACCAAAACTAAAATGCAAACTATGGAATGAGAGAAGGTATTTGTAAATGATGTATCAGATAAAGGGCTAGTATCCATAATCCATAAAGAACTTATCAAGCTCAACACACAAAAAAACTAATGATCTAGTCAAGAAATGGGCAGAAGACATGAACAGACATTTCTCCATAAAAGACATACAATTGATCAACAGGTGAAAAAGTGTTCAACATCACTTGGCATCAGGGAACTATAAGTCAAAACCTCACACCAGTCAGAATGGCTAAAATTAACAAGTTAGGAAACAACAAGTGTTTTCAAGGATGCAGAGAAAGGGAGCCATCTTACACTGTTTGGGAATGCAAGGTGGTGCAGCCACTCTGGAAAACAGTATGGAGGTTGCTCAAGAATTTAAAAATAGATTTACCCTATGACCCAGCAATTGTACTACTAGGTATTACACCAAAGATACAAATGTAGCAACCTGAAGGGGCACTTGCACCCCAATATTTATAGCAGCAATGTCCCTAATAGTCAAATTATGTAAAGACCCCAGATGTCCATCAAAAGATGAAAGGATAAAGAAGATATGCTATACAGTGGAATATTACTCAGTCATCAAAAAGGATGAAATCTTACCAAATACATCAACATGGATGGAACTGGAGGGTATTATACTGACTGAAATAAGTCAATCAGAGAAAGACAATTATTATATGGTTTCATTCATATGTGGAATATAAGAAACAGTGCAGAGGATCATACAGGAATGGAGGGAAAACTGAAAAGGAAGAAATCAGAGAGAGAGAGACACACACACAAACCATGAGAGACTCTTAGCCATAACAAAAAACACTGAGGGTGCCTGGAGTGGAGGTGGGTGGAGGGTTGGGATAACTGGTGATGAGCATCAAGGAGGGTATGTGATGTGATAAACACTGGGTGTTATATGCAACTGATGAATAACTGAACTCTACATCTGAAACTAATGATGTATATGTATATGTTGACTAATTGAATATCAATTTAAAAAAGGAAAAATTTCAAAAAAGAAATTAATTTGAACTTAATTGAAATAAAAATCACAATGTATCAAAACCTATAGGATGCAGATAAAGTAGTGCATAGAGAAAAATTTTTAATAGTTATTAAAATAGTTATTAAAAGCAAGAAGGTCCAAAATCAACAGTATAAGCTTCTACCTCAAGATACTAGAAAAAGAACAAAAAAATAGGAACCAAAACCAATGAAAAATAAAATTTTTAAAAATAGAGAAAATCAATAAAATTAAAAGAGCAATAAAATTAATAAACTTTGGCTACAATTATCAAGAAAAAATAGTGGGTACATAAATGCCAACATAAAAAATAAGAGGGCATTACTACAGATACCAGAGGCATTAAGAGGATAAGAGGATATTATGAACAAAATAATAGCAATAGATCAACAACTTAGATGACTTGTACAAATTCTTTGAAAAACACTAGAAAGCCCACTCAAAAGAAAGCACTTGTCCTGAAAAACCCTATGACTATTAAAGAATTTTACTTTGTAGTTTAAAACTTAACCACAAAGAAAATTCCAAGTTCAAATGGCTTAACAGGTGATTCCACTGCACATTTAATTTTTTAAAAAAATAATAATAACCCTATATTGACTCCTTCAGAAAATACCAAAGAAGACAAATACTTCCTAACTTATTCTGAGATCAACATTATCCTAATATCAAAATCTGAAAAAGATATTATGGGGGAAAAGTATAGGAGAATAACCTTCATAACTACAAATGCAAAAATCCTTAATAATGCATTAGCAAGTCTAATCCGTTAACATATAAAAGGATAACATTTTATGACCAAGTGAAGTTTTCCAGAAATACAAGATTGGTCTAATAGTCAATCATATAATTCATCATATCAACAGACTAAAGAAGTACTATAATCATCTCAATAGATTCAGAAAAACATTTGACTAAACTCAACATCATTCCTGATTTAAAAAAATGTTCAGGGGTGCCTGGATAGCTCAGTTGGTTAAGCATTTGACTCTTGATTTTGGCTCAGGTCCTGATCTCAGGGTCACAAAATGGAGCCTCTTTTTGGGCTCTAAGCTCAGCAGGGAGTCTGCTTGAGATTCTCACCTTCTCCCTCTCACCCTCCCCCTTCTCACTCTCCCTCTTTCTCTCTAAAATAAATAAATAAATAAATAAATATTTTTTTAAAATATTCAACAAACTAGGAATTAAAGGAAACTTTCTCAACTCTTAAAGGCATCTACAAAAAAAAAACAAAAACTAACATGCTCAATATTGAAGGATTAAATGCTTTGCCTCTCAAATTAGAGGCAAGCAAGGCAAAGATTTCCATTCTCACAATTTTAGGCCAATAGAGAAAAAAAAAGCTATTAGAACTAATAAACAAGTTTATCAAGGTCACAAGATAAGGAAAATATGCAAAAATCAATCATATTTCTATACACTAGTAGTTATAATAAAAATTATATTTTAAACTATCATTTACAATAGCACCATAATATCTAAGGTACTTAAATATAAATCTAACAAAATATGTGCAAAACTTACCTGCTGAAAATTATTAAAGATTAATGGAAAAAAAACAAGGCAGACCTAAAAATGGGGAGATATACCATATACATGGATTAGAGGTTTCAATATTAAGATTTTAATTCTCCCAAATTGATCAGCAGAGTCAATACTTCAGTTACAATTCCAACATAATTTCTATAGAAATCAACAAGCTATTTCTAAAATTTACATAAGAAATCAAGAGAAATATAATAGCTAAAATAATATTGAAAAGAAAGAATAAAGTGGGAGGATTCACACTACCTGATTTCAAGACTTACTATAAAGTTACATTAATGAAGAACTGTGATATGTAAATAGATAGACACATAGATGCATGGAACACAAGGGAGTCCAGAAATAGGCCCTGCATAGATGGTCAATTTATTTTCAACAAAAGTGCCAAGGAAATCCAACAGAGGCAGGACAGTCTTTTCAACAGATGGTGCTGAAACAACTGAAAATCTATACTATCCATTTTGAGTTCATTGTTACACATGGTGGGAGGTATGGATGAGGCTTTATTTTTAGTATATGGCAAAAAGATTTGAACACCAGAGACATGGACAGCAAATGAGAACATGAAAAGATGTTCAAGATAGTTCATTTTAGGGAAATTAAAATTACAGTTATAATGAGACACTACTACGTAACTATTAGAATGGCCAAAGATAATCATCATAGTTTGTAAAAACTGAAAATATCAAATGTGGAGCAACTGAAACACTCATATGTTGATGATGGAGATACAAAATTGTGCAGCCATTTTGGAAAAGAGCAAGGCAGGAGCCTACAGAGTTCAACATCCACTCAACTTACAATGGAGCAATTCCATTCTGAGATATTCACCCAGAAGAAATGAAAGCTAATATCCGTACAAGGACTTCTACTCAAATGTTTACAGCACCTTTATTTATAAGAGACTGAAACTGGAAATTACCACATGATCACCAACCAGTGAATGGAAAAGTAACATACTGTAGATCCATACAATGGACTATTTCTCAGCAATAAAAAGAGACAAGCAAAAAAGGACACAGGCAACAATATGGCTGAATCTCGAAAGCTTTGTGTTAAGTCAAAGAAGCAAGATGAAAAGGATTCGCATTGCAATGCCTTCACTTATATGAAATTCTGGAAAAGGCATAACTATAGTTACATATAATAGGTTGGTATTTCTTGGGGCTGGGGTTTGGCGCAGAGGGGAGGTGGGTAGGGGACTGACAGTAAAGGATGGAGATGTTCTATGTTCTGACTGTAGTGGTGGTTACATAACTATGCATTTTGTCAAAAATCATGGGAAGGGATGGCTAAAATAAGCTGATTATATTAGCTGTAAGTCGTAGCTCAACAAAGTTGATTAAAAATAAAAATAATACTTTCCCTTTCTCCTCTTCTCCTTCCAACCAAGGAGAAGACAAGCATTGAGACAGCTGCCTTGGACCTAGAGATAGAAGCTATGACTTGAGGATGCAGAACCATCCTGTTGTCCCCAGGCCACCGATCGCTGGGCTGTTACTGGGCTGAGAGGGAAATGGGTTTGGTTTACACTGCACGTGTCAGTCTCTTCATCACAGCACTTAGTCTGCACACTAATTAATAGGCCAGCTTCAGATTTAGCATAACTGGTTTCAGAGGCTCAGACAATGCCATGAGAACTTGAGCTCTCTCTCCAGCTATACTATGGTCCTCTCTAGGCAGTGGCTCCTTTCTCGAGCTCCATCTGGAGGTCGACTGCTCACGCAGCCTCAGCATCCCCATGCAGCCCCGCCTCCCAGATCCTCTGCCGGTTTGCTTCCAGTCCAGAATCGAGTACCGCCCCGCTCTGATGGGCCCTGCCAAGCTCCCTTATACCTCATTGGCTCCGCCTGGGTCACATGCCCATCCTTGAGCCAGTCACCGTGGCCAGGTGAGCACAATGCTGTGACTAGTCCAGTCTGAGTCGCGGGCTCCACCCAGACAGCAGGGCCTAAAGGACAATGGAGAGCGCCCAGTGGGGAGGAAGGAGTGAGTCCCCCATGGAAAGCTGGGGTGGAGTGGTGCTGCTCCAGAGCCAAAGTCACAGATGGCCCTGTCAAGGAGAGTAAATGAACAAATGACTTACCTACTGTCACCCAGCAAGACACTGACGGGTGTTTGAGGCTTGCCTCCTGCCGCAGATCGTAAACAAAGGCCATGGTTTCTTTCCTCTGACTGATCACCTTATCATACCTGGCTCAGAGAACACGCACTGCAGCTAACCCCGCAATAGCTCCTGACAACTTTTGTCTTGATTTGGGGACTCAGCAGAGATTATCCAAAACAAACCCCATATGATAGAAGAAAAAGCCGAGGGATTGAGTCTGGATGTGTCTGTGGAAGGAGAGCTTGGCACCATTAACAAGCCACCAGTGACTTTTTACGAGCTGCCTAAGGTGGGGACCTAACAGCACATGTTTAATGTCAAGGCGGAGTCCTGTTCTCCCAAATTCAGGTCCCAGTCCAGCAATTTACAGCTGTGTGACTTGGGCAAGTCACTTAATCTCTCTGAGTCTTGGATTTGTCACCTATAAAACACAAATAATGCTGTTCCCCAGGATTGTGGTGACCGTGAAGTTCAATGATGTATGTGAAAGCACTTTAAAAACTAAAGACCCTGCGGGATCTCTGCCTGCCTGATCCTCTGGGCACAGAGTATTTGTTCCTTTCCATCACTTTCTTCCAGCCCACACTCTCTGCCTGAGGTCTCTCAGACTCACTGCAGTTTCAACCTCCAACACTCCATTAGATCTATTGGGGAAAATGCCCTCGTTTGGAAAACATGTAACCTGTTTGCTGTTCTCAGCCTATTTGCAAAAAGCTAAAATGGGACACAAGTTTCCAAGTCAAAGCCTTCACCTCCCCCAAGCAGCCTTGTGATCCTTTCTGATCTTTTCCTCTCCAGTTGAAGGAACCTGGGACATATCATTTTAGTATATCGTAAGAAGTTGCAGAGCCAGACAGTAGTGAAGGAGGGATGGAACCCCAGGCCCAGCCTCTGATGACCGAGTCCAGAGAGAATTTATAAAGATTGTGTTCCTTTGCTTGCTAGGAAGCAGCAGCTGAGAGACACAGCCTTCGTTGATCTGGTGTGCACAGCATTTTCCCAGGCCACAAGGCCCCCTGGGAGGACCACTGAGAGCACTCTTGGTAAAAGAAGAATCTAAATTCAGCTGCACGACCCTGGGGCTGGGAGATAAGAAACTTGTGGTCCATCTGTCAGGATCTCTCACCGAACGGCCTTGTTGTTTGGGCATCATTGAAACTGTGCCCAGGAGGCACTGTCATAAAACACCAGGCTCTGCAAACAGGAGCTGGAGAGGCAACCTTGAGTCTGTTTAGTCAAGAGCATTCAGTGAGATGCAAAAGAATGGAGGTGCAGAGCACTCACACACTCATTCTCACCATCACGCACACACATGTGAGCCCACACACAGGCATGCATGATCATGCAACCCCTCTCATAATTCACACAGAGGTTCTTGCTCCCAGATGCACCTGTCTTTACTCTACCCTACTATTCACACATGACACAGTCCCCTGCATTCATGAAAACATGCTCAGGACACTCATTTATACACACTTATACATAACCATGCACACACTCTAAAACCATGAACCCACGCAGAGGTTCACAATAGCCCTTGGACTTGACCCATATCCCAATACACAAAGATTCATGCAATTCACACATTCAGATATAGTCCAACATACACCGTCAAGCCTCCATCTCACACACCTAGACACACACATACACACACACACACACACACACACACACAGGAAGTTCTACATTTGAAGGCTAAGGGCTATTCTGTGCATATCCCAGTCTTCATTTCTATGCTGAATTATGCTTCCACTCAAAATTTTGGTTCAAAATGGGTCCCCACTGAGCATGCTATCTGAGGGTTCCCAGCCATATGCTTACTACAAAAATTCTGCCCATGTGTCAGATTCTGGCATGAATGAAATGCAGCCCACACACGTGTATACATTACAACAAGAGCCAGAATGTAGTTCTCACTGTGGGATGGATGGGAACCTCAGGGGGAGCGCTGGCACCTGGCCAGGAAGGGCATTCTGGTTGGGCATAGCTTCCAGACAGCTCTCCCGAGGCCGGCCTCCGCGCTCACTTCGTGGCTTAAAACAACGAATTTATCCCTCGCACTTCTGTAGGTCTGAGTTACGAAATGAGTTTTACATGACTAAAATCAAGTTGGGGGCAGGGCCAACTCCTCTGAAGGCTCCAGGGGAGAATTCATTCCTTTCCTCCTCCAGATGCTAGAGGCTGCTCGCGTTCCTTGCCTCATGGACACATCGCCCAATCTCCGTTTCTGTCCTTACATTACTTTCTCCTTTCTTTGATCTTCCTGCCTTCTCCTTATAAGGAATTTTGTGATTAAATGGGGTCCACCCAGATAATTTCTGCACATCAATATCTTTAAAAGTCCATCTTACTTTATCAGGCAACATATTCACAAGTTCTGGAGATTGGGGGATCTTTGGAGGAAGGGAAAGCGTTATTCAGCCTACCACAGCGTTCAATATACATTCTTAATTGTTATAACCCCCCCTCCAGGTACCTTGCCCAAAGTTACACAAATAGTAGGTAACAGGGTGGTGAGCCCACGTCTCCCTCACCCCAAAGCCCTTTTCCTTTCCACTAAGCCAGTGGGCTGCAAACTTCATCGGTATCAGATTCTCGCAGAAGCCTTGTTAAAGCAGTGGTTGTTGGACCTACCCTCAAAGTTTCTGATTCTGATTCTAGGGTAGAGCTCAAGGATTTGCATTTCTAACAAGGTTGCTGGTGATGCTGAAGCTGGTTTTGTGGGCACCATACATTGAGAACCATTGCACTACAACATGCTGGCCCCTGGAAGGAGTGAGTTCCCCCATCTTTGAAAGTGTTCAAGCAGAGGTCACAGAGTTGTTAGAAGGATGGGTTCAACTAAACACTCTTTACCATGCTTTCCCACCAAGAAGGTCCCAGAGCCTGGGCACTGGGGGTTAGGGGGAGGCTGCCTGAGATCTTACTGCTGGGCCAGGTGGACTCAGCTCAGCTTGCTAGCTGAATTTCTACTAGAGCTCAGGTCTCTTCACCTCCTTTGAAAAGCAACATGGTGACATAAAAGGATCATGGCCTCAGGGGTCTGACTGCCCTGGGTTACAGACCCCTCACTCACTCAAAGCAAATCACTCACTCTTCTAGAACCCAAGGTTTCTCTGTGAGATAGAGAGCTCAATGCTTACTTCCTAGGACTGTGTTATGGATTAGAAAAATAATGCTATAATGTGGCTTATACAGTATCTAGCACATGGTATGATTTCAAACAATGTTAGGTCTTCTTGAAAGAAAGAAGTGGTGTGTCCAGTCACATCATAGTGAGCATGGTCCCATGCACAGTAGAGCAGGGGATGTAGGACACAAGAGAAAGACAGATGTACTAAGGCTGACAAATGGATGCAGAACGTACAAGCCCAAGAACTGGTAGGCAGAGAGCACTGGGCAAGTAGAGCTGGACGGGCAGAAGCAGAGGAAATGGAGTTTGGAGGGGAGGGATCCCACTAGCCTTTGGTGGTTCCTTCACATTCCTTCCAGTAGGCATGTTCAAAAGGCCAAATCTAATCCAACTGCTTCCCCTTGTGTTTCTCCTGGTTCCTCTCTTTAAAAAAAGTATCATGGGTTCCATCCTCAGCCTTGGGATGGGAGAAAAGATGGAGCTAGTATTTATGGAGGGCCTACTATGGGCCGGGCTCTGTGCTAGAAACTTTACCTATTCTAGAAGCCACCAACTTGAAGCAAATGTGCTCATTCCATTATGGGGATGGAGAAACAAAGGCTCAGAGAGCCTCATCTCCTTTCCCTTCCTTTTCCAGGTACACTCGCTCATCCCAGCAGCTACATTAGCCTTTCAGTTGCAGGACCCCCAGACAAGCCTCCTCAGCTTCCTTCCCATCTACTAGTCTCTCTGTGTGCTGCATTTTTTACTGGGATTCTTACAGGGCTGCAGGGAAGCTTGGATGGGGGGAGGGGTTGGTGGGGGAGTACAGAGGGGGTGGGGAGGCGTTACTTAGTCTATAGCCATTCATCAGCCACCTTCAAAGAGCTATCTCCCCTTTTGCTGCTTATTATTATGATTATTTTCCAGGCCGCATTGCCCACAATGGTTATTGCTTCCAATTCCAGAGGGCCACATCAGCTGCCACTGACTTTTATTCCTGCAAATAAAAATGTAAGCTCTACAACGAGGAGACCATGAGCTAAAGAGACAAAGCCCATAAACCTGAATTTTAAATGTGCAAAGATGATGCCAGTGATTCTCTGGGTGCTGTCTCCCACATCCCCTCTGCACCCATTGCACCGTGCACAACTCTTCTCCAGAAAGAGTCCCTCCAGGCTCAGAAAACCACCAAGTAGGTGAGTGGGAAGGTGACAAACCAGGAATAATTAGGATGAACCTGCAGTAGTTTGTGCAACCCCTCCCCCAACCAATATGCACAGACTTAAGTGAATCTCCCTGTGGTACACAAAAAAAAAAAAAAAAAAAGGAGGAAAAAGGAAAATAAAATCCATTATGCTCTTTGGATATTAAGTCTTAGAGTGTTTTCTGCGAGTATAGACATTTTCAAGGAATCTCCTATTTATTGGCCTCAATGGGGAGTCTGGTCCCTTCCTAAAGCAGACTGAGCTCCCCGCTGGAGGCTGGGTTGGGGGCTCAGGCAGAAGTGTCCTGCAGGCAGGGAGCCCCTCGCTGAACACTCTTCCTAGGGAGCCTCCCTCTCCGTGCCACCTGATCCCCGTTCTACCTCCTCCCATCACTCAAGTGTATTTCCATAGCATTTACCGCTGTGAAAGTGTCTTTGCCTGCTAATGCCTGTCTCCTCCGGTAAAACGTAAGCTCCATCAGGGCCAAGACTTCGTGTGACCCATTTACCTTGATGTTCTTAGCACGCAGTAGCCACTGTAAGTGCTGTTGCTGTTGTTACACACACCTTGTCGCTAGCTCCTAGAACGCGGCTCAGCCAAAGTAGGTCCTGAATAAATACTACTGGGACAATTGAACAGAGGAGAAAGGACCCCCTGAGGTTTGGCAGAGGATGTGGGTGAACACAGGCATCTCTCCAAGGCCACTGAATGACCAGATCACCTAGGGGAGGAGCGACTCATGAACACCACCCTTCAGCCAAAGAGGACCCAGGCCTCTTTCAAAAGCTCGTCCCTAAGCCAGAGAGTCCCAGTGATTTAGAAATTGGAAGGGCTTGTAAGTATCAGGGAGTCAAAGCCCCCACCCAGCATGACACCCCTCCAGTGTGTCCTGAATGATGGCTGCCCAGTCTCCTCTTACATGTTTCCAGGATGGAGAGGGCGGTTTCTCTCTCACAGAACAACCCAGTCTTCTGTTCAAGGCCATCATCCCAGTGCTAAGGCCTGGGACACAGAGCCGAAACCGGCCACCCTATTATTTCTGGCATTGCTCTAAGACCCATCCCCTTCTCACCACTGGAGCAACGAAATGAACCACTCTCTAGAAGCACGTTAAATATTTCTTTCCACATTAAATATTTCTATCCCTATGTTTTTTCCCCCATATGACCCAATATTGTCTCTTGCTATCCCTGTTATAACCTTGAGCACGTTACTAATTTTTTAATGCTCCATTACAAATATGCTGACTAGAACTGAGAATGAATGTTACCATCAGTGGGGTCTGTCCACAAAGCAGGAATATCACCTCCCTTTCCCTGTACACTAGACTTCTATTTACATAGCTCTGAGACCAACTGAAATCATCAGAGAAGGGTGGCACGATGAAGAAGAGGAAAGAGCAGCACTTGTAGGAAACCCTATCATTATGGGATGGGCTCATGAAGAGGGGCCAAAGAAGGAGTGGTCGGAGAAGGGGGTGATAAACAGGAGAGCGCACTTTCCCAGATACAAGGAGGATGGGGGAGCACCCAAAGCTGCAGACAGTTAATAAATATGCAGGCTCTGCAGGGAGGCCAAGGAAATGGGACAAGACAGTGGATATCATCAATGATCCATTAATGGCTATGATAATGATTTCATTATCTTCAGGGAAGATATTCCATGAGGTGGAAGGACCAGAAGTGAGAGTGCAAGGTGCAGAAGGGAAAATGAGGAGTGAGGAAGAGGAGGCAGAAGAGTAGACAATGCTTTGTTGATGGGAGATGGGGTGGGCCAGGGACAAAGGCCAGAACGTGGGCGCCGTGATGGACATCACGGTTTGCACGTCCAGCTACTGCTTTCTTCTGGAAACCACATACCACTTCTTTTGGGGCCATATCCCTCCCCCAACCTCAGTCATTTGGTTTTTGTGGGACCAGGATCCAGAAGAGGCCATGAGTCAATGCTAACCCCCATCAGAGCTCTTCCCTGGGATTTCAAATTAGAGCCAAGGGAATAGACTATGTTTCTCTCTATTGATGAAAACTGGGATTTATGAGTCCAGGAGTAGCCAATGGCTTGGTACCCCAGCCTGCTGGATAAAGCCCATGTTGGGAGAATCCAGCCGACATGCAGAGAAACAGAAGTCATGCCCGGACAACATTTGAGTGTGTGACACTCAATTCTGCCTTGCCTGGCCTGAGATTTGGAAACTCAAGTCAATAGAGCCCCTTGGAGCATAAACTGAATCAAATTAGGTTTCTGGCACTTTCAACCTAAAGAATTTTAGTATCAGAACAGTAGATTGAAGAGTGAGTTCACAGTGAGTCTGGTACCCAAGATGGTTGATGCTAAATCCACTCACAAGTGGAACCAGAGCCGGCCTCAGGGACCTCTTGTCCATCCTGAACCTGACGTCCCCAGTCTGGCAACCAGCGTGGTTGTGCCCAGCATCAGCCGCTGCTGTGATAATGGAGCTGGGCTCACTGCCTTATGGAGAAGGTTATTTATTTGCTTCATAAGCAGGAGGGCCCGAGGCACATCATGGCAGGGCCCAAGCTTGCCTTCCTTTCCTATTTCATATTATATTTCACCCTGGCAAGAGTGATTTTTCTTGGCTGGGAAATTGATTTTAAATCACCCTTCTTGCTGATGACAGCCCTCCACAACCCTCCCTTCCTGGGGCCTTTGCCCTCTCTCCCTCTCTGAAAGCTCTCCTCCCACTCCTACCTTCCAGCACCCTTGCTAGACAGACAGACAGGCAGACACACACACACACACACACACACACACAGCTCTCCTCCATGCTGGGGATTTTATCTTTTGCCAATTCCATGTATTGAGGCACTTTGATAACCAGCTCCATCTGTGGCACTGAAACCAGTCTGGAGTGGGACCCTGGGAAAGGAAGCCGTCTGGAGGAAATGTGGGCATGAATTCTTGGTACCTGCTTGAGGGGGAGTGAGCTGGCACTGGACAAGAGGAGGCCAGTTGTTCCAGGAAGAACTTAGTACGGGGATGGAGATCAGCCGCCTAGCCCATGAGTTCTGTAGACCAACAGCCTCAGCTAAGAGACCAGACACCTAGTGCCAAGAAGAAAACACAGGTGGGCAGGGAAGAAGGATCTGTGCAGGTGACAGAGCCCCTCCTAGAGCCCTTACTGCCCTTTTTCATGCTATGCTGCCATTGTGCCTTACCTACCCATCCCTGCACCTGGCTGCAGGGGAGAAGCCTTGGAAATCCATGCACAGGTTCCAAAGCTTGAGAGATTGTCATCCCCCCACCCCCCAGCACTGTTGCTTACCAGCTGTTTGGCATCGTCTGATGGGGATCTTCCAGTCTTTTCTTAAAGGACCAGATGGTTAATATTTAGGCTTTGCGGACCATAATGTCTTCCCCCACCACTCAGTTCTGCCACTGTCGAACCAGAGCAGTCAGAAACAATATGTAAACGAATGAGCATGGCTATGTCCCAATAAAACTATTTAGAAAAACAGACGGCCCTCTCTCAAGGCATAATTGGCCCCGTCCCCACCTTCATCCTCCCAGTTGAGGGGCAACTCTCAACCCTGACCACAGCTGCTAGAGCTCAGCCCAGCTGTTCAAATGAAAACTGCAAAACTGTGAGAAAGCAAGACTCCCTGCCAGTCACTTAGTGCCCGTGGCAAAGCCAAGGGGTAAAGAACGTGAACTAGGTTCAAGCCTCCCTTGTCACTTACAAGCTCTGTAATCTTGGGAAGTTTACGTAACTGCTCTGGGCCTCGGCAGCATCATCTGTAGCAGAAGATGTTAAACAGAGGGCAAGTCTCAGGATTTGAACAGGGAGCTCATGTGTTAGAACATCTGTGCTAGTCCAGCAGCTACGAGTCTCATTGTTCATGAGTCCGGCGAGATTGCGAGGTGGATAATGGAAGGAGGTTTCCATGTGCCAGCAGGGGGAACACCTCTAAATCCAGCCTCAGGAGGGCTTCCCAGAGGAGGCAACACTGGAACTGAGGCTCGGAAAATAAATTGGAGTCCTCCCGGGGAAGACAGTGGAAACATGTTTGAAACATGCCTTATTGAAGGCAAGAAATAGCGAGTCTTTTGTAAGGGGCTCACAAGGAGTTTCGATATTCCCAGGTGTGGTCAGAGCAACAAGGGAGAGACCAGGCTGGAGAGACAAGCAGGGACCAGGTCATGTAAGACTCTGTGCACTGTGCAGTAGAATGTGGATTTTATCCTTATGAAGACGGGGGCCCTGGAAAGGCTTTAATTGGAGGGGATATGTACCTAGATGTGTGATTACCCTGGCAGCGGTCTAGAGGATGGATTAGAGAGGACATGAGTGGAGGCAGGGATACCACCGGGAAACCCTTGCACAGATTAGGACAGGGAAAAACCAACTGCCCTAAAGCAGGGGCCCTTGGAAGAAAGGAGAGGCACACACAGAAGATGTTAAAGAGATGGAAGCACCAAAACGTGAAATCCTACGGGACATAGAGAATGGGAAAGAGGGAAGAGCCAAGAGTGACTCCCAGGTTTTTGCCCAACTGGGCAGAATCACTGACATCATCACTTCCCCTTACAAGTCTAAAACAACAGAGCTTTGTCCCAGACTTCTTTGGAGCTGGAAATCAAAAACATCATGCAGGTATCTCCTCAAGATCCTGATTTCAATTCTTTTGGACATTAACCCAGAAGTGGAATTGCTGGATCACATAGTGGTCCTATTTTTAATTTTTTGAGGAATTTCCTTACCATTTTCCACAGCTGCTGCCCCATTTTGCATTCCCACAAACAGCACACAAGGGTTCCAATTTCCCCATAGCCTCACGAACACTTGTTATATTTTGTTTGAATTTTTTTAAATAGCCATCCTAACAAAAGTGACACAGTATCTTATTGTGGTTTTGATTTACATTTCTCTGACCAGTGTGATGTTCAGCACCCTCACATATGTCTGTTGTTCATTTATAGGTCTTCTCTGCATTGCAATGCCTTTTTTTTTAAAGATTTTATTTATTTATTTAATTGACAGAGAGCGACAGTAAGGGAAGGAACACAAGCAGGGGGAGTGGGAGAGGGAGGAGCAGGTTTCCCGCAGAGCAAGGAGCCTGATGCTGGGCTCGATCCCAGGACCCTGGGACCATGACCCGAGCCAGAGACAGAGGCTTTAACCCACTGAGCCACCCAGGAACCCCCGTTACGATGCTTATTGCAGCATTATGCATGCTAGCCAAGATGTAGAAACAGCCCAATTGTCCATCAACAGATGAATGGATAAACAAAATGTGGTAAATGTGGTATACATATCTAATATAATATTACTTAGCTTTAAAAAAGAAGGAAATCCTATCATTTATGACAACATGAATTGACCTGGAAGACATTATGCTAAGTGACATAAATCAATCACAGAAAGACAAATATTGCATGATTCCACTTGGATAAGGAATCTAAAATAGTCAAACTTATAGAAGCTGAAGATAGATTGATAGTTGCCAAAGGATGGGTGGTGTGGTGGGAGAGGGAGAAAGGGGAAGTTATTCAGTGAATATAAAGTTTCATTTATCCAAGATGAACAAGTTCTAAAGAGCTGCTGTACAGCATAGTGTCTATAGTCAACAACATAGTGTCGTGCACTTAAAAAATTAAGAGGGTAGATCTTATGTTCAGTGTCCTTACCACACAATACCCAAAAAACACAAAGGGACACAAGAAAGTTCTGGAGGTGATGAGTATATTTGTTACCTTGACTGTGGTTATGGTATCACGGGCATATGTGTATCTTGACATATCAAATTATATCAAATATATACAGTTTTCATGTATCAATTATACCTCAATAAAGCTATAGAAAATTATCATTCAGTCTTAACCTGTGGCAGGAAAGAGCCTGACAGAGGTCATTTCATCCACACCCCTGCCTCTGGACCTGTCTGCATGTAACCCTCTAAAAAACCAGCTGTGAGCACAGTGAAGGACAAATGTTCTTTACAGTGCACGAGAAGGAAGCTGCCCAATGTGGAGGTGAAGGTTTCCAGGCTCTGGAGAGTCAGAGCTTTTAGCTATTAAGTAAACTGTATCCTTTCTTCCTTTTTTCTTTTTAAAATTAGCCCACAGGGTCAGTTTCCTTGCCGTAGGGAGAGGAGAGAGGGAGGCTGGCAGATAGCCACCCCAACCACATCACAGCTAAAGCTCCACGGCCCCAGCCACGACAGATGCAATTTATCTACAGCCAAGGGAAAGAGGCAAAGAAATGCCTTTTCTTTCCTTCCTTGTTGTTTGAGGCCATTCATCACCTTCGTTATTTTTATAGCAATGTGGCGTGCTGAGCTCTCTCTGCCACCCCCTCCCAAGGAAATGTTAACAAATGAGGAATTTGGATCCCAAGCTATCAAGGAAGCCATCGAAGCACAGAGAAGTGATTAAGAATGGGACGTCACATTTCAACACTTCTGCCCTCCTTACTTCTTATTTTAACTACCTCTTGTGCCTCAGAATTCCCCAGATAGGGCCTGAGACTTTATCTGAGTTTTGCACCAGAATCGAAGACTTGCTCTAAAACACCTAGAAGCATCTGTAGATTTCAAAAAGGGAGATCATTGTAATGCTCATTCCGGTGATCTCTGATTTAAGCCAGCAGAGTGAACAAAACAGAGAACTCTGTGAGAAAGTCAGTAAGAAGCCTACAGGACCTAATGTTTTGCTGAAGCGATGGAAGGGTGGAGGAAAAAAAAAAAATAACCCACTCTCATTAGGGTGAGAGCTTCTGTGTTGCTCAACTCAAAGTAGAAGCAAGAATTTCAATGCATTGAGTGATGCTATTTCCCTCCCTACAATGGGAAAGGTGTGTTGTATAGTGGAGTTTGGGTATTATAGGAACCTGAATTTGCATTTTCACTCCTCCATTACCTCAAGAACTTATAAACTGGAGATAGTTTCTAATCCACTTCATAGGGTTGTTGTGAAATTTTTTAAATTATTGTATATATTTCTGGTTCTCTGATTTTATTTTTTCCATGTTTAAATTTATTTACTTGTTTACATCTATTTTTAAAATTTTTTGGTTTTTTTTAATTTCTTTTCAGTGTTCCAGAATTCATTGTTTATGCACCACACCCAGTGCTCCATGCAATATGTGCTCTCCATAGTACCCACACCAGGCTCACCTGACCTTCCACCCTCTGCCCTCCGAAACCCTCAGTTTGTTTCTCAGAGTCCACAGTCTCTCATGGTTCGTCTCCCCCTCCAATTTCCCCCAACTCACTTCTCCTCTCCATCTCCCCATGTCTTCCATGTTATTCCTTATGCTCCACAAATAAACGAAACCATATGATAATTGACTCCCTCTGCTTGATTCCCTGATTTTAAATCTAGTATGAGCATTAATTTTTTGCACCTCAAATTATTCCAGCTTTCACCATTAGAGGCTCCATTAGGTTGGATCCAGACTTATTTCATTAAGCCTCCAGATGTTCCAAGCTCATTTTAAATGTACCATTCCTTACCCCTGGCATCAACCACTTCTTTTAGGAATGTCAGTTCCTTTTAATGGAGAATGGTGCTTAGAGGCCAAGAACTGAGCACTACATGTGCTCATTGTTACTGAGGTGTCACTGCTTCTAGGCCCTGTCATCAGATGGAGTGAGGAAATGTAGGTGCATGCACCAACTCATGCAAACATGCACATCTATATTTCTGTATCTATGTGTCATACTGTGGCTTTTCATGATAAAAACAAGGTGAGAAATAAAAAAGAAATGTTTTATTTCTGCAACTTTTTTGTTAGCTCAAAATTTTAAGTTTTTTAAGTGTATAAAGAATCTAGAATATAGCAGGTGTGCAATAGCTTCATATTCCCTTTCCATCCCCCTAATTCCTAGGGAATTGCTCTATCTACCTTGAGAATTTATAAGTGGAAAAATAATATCTACCCCATAATGTTGTTGCAAAACACACTGGATATGTTTCAGGATATGAACCTTCAGAAAGGTGCCCTATAGCAGCAAATTGGTGAAAAGAACCACTCTGGCCAAACTCTTTGAGCAATTAGCTAATTCTATCTGAAATTTGAAGCAGAGTCTCTTATAATATAAAAGAGGGGGCTAATTCACATTTCCCTAGAAGTAGACCCAGAGACAGGATTCAATTTCTAATAATTTATGGAGGAGGACCAAAAACACTATGAGGGAGTGGAAAGTGACCCAGAGAAAGAAAGGCAGCCAAAATGTGTGTGATAATAAGCCAGCTCCCCCAGTGAGGGACTGCTATATAATCCCAAGAGGAAACTCTGGGAAATTCTATAAAACATGTGCCTCAAAATTATCCACACACACCCCAGCAAAGTAGCTGGGGGACTTTATACACAAGGTCCCATCAATCATTAGTTGAGGGTTGCTCCCAGGGGTAGTTACTCTCCCAGCACATGCAGAGTGGCCTCCTATGGTTCTGGGGAAAGCCCTAGGATCAGAGCTACAGATACTGCAGGTGGGTCTCAGTACTTCGCCCCAGATATCAGTGTCCATGCCACACCTGGCTTCTTTTCCTGGGCTTCTCCAGCTCTCCTGAGCTTTCTTAAGAGGACCATACAATGAGAAGAGAATTATGGCATCTCCTGAGCTTGTGGCTTAGGAGGAGAAAATTTGTCAAGGAAGAGCTAGTTTCATCTAACCAAATATTCATTAATCTGTGACAAATTAGTCAGGTCTACAAATTTCCTCAAAGTGATATTAAAATGTATTTATATAGAGAGCTAGGTGGCATTTCTCTATATATGAATATGTAAATTTCTGGGTTTGTAAGTATCTGTGGTTGAGAATGAGAATGAGACAGGGAGTACAGAGCCATGAATTCATAAAATGTTTTAAAGGAGCTCTCTCCAACCTTTTGGTGTGTTATGTTATTAAGGTACAGTAGACTTGCAAAGTATGTTGTAAATCTAAAAGTTTAATGCATCATTTGCAGAAGTTTTCCACTGAGTTTGCTCTAAGAAGAGCAAATGAGGAGAAAGAGATGTCATCTCAACCTTTCCCCTTGAGAAGAGTTGCATGGTTGGTTTCCCTGCCAGAGACGGCATCCTACCCTGCATCCTGAAGATCCAGAGCTTCTCGAATAGTCAGGGCCATCATGCATAGATGCAGGTTGTACCCAGTACAAATGCACCCAGCCTAGCAATGAGGGAGTACTGGAATCTCACCTATGCTCCCTTCACCAAGACAAGAACCTAATGCAGGACTGCAACTGCCTGGAAGAAGGGCATCTGTTCTTAATTTGCATAAAAGCACCACATGGTTCAGCAGCATCCATATGTGCAACACACATTATGTGCAAGCACCCAAGACAAGGAGTTGTCCTTATTTTAAGCATTGCAAGATGAGGACACAGAAGGGAGAAAGACTTCTCCTGAGTGCATTCATTTGTTAGGGCTTCCATAAGAAAGTATGACAGACAGGGTGGCTTCACCTATAGCAGTTCTGGAGGCTAGAAATCTGAGTTCAATGTGATCAGCAGATCAAGGTGGTTGGCTTACGGATGGCGGCCTTCTCTCTGTGTCCTCACTTGCTTCTCTTTGTTGTCCCTCTGTGCCTGTTGTGGTCCTAATCTTCTCTCCTTATAAGGACACCAGTTATATTGGATTAGGCCACACCCTAATGACCTCTCTTCAACGTAATTACCTCTTTAAAGACCCTATCTCCAAACACAGTCTTGTTCTCGGGTATCAGGGTTAGGACTTCAACATATGAATTTAGGGGCTGGGGGGTTATTATTCAACCCATAACACAGAGCAACACAGAAAGTCATTGATGATTCCAGAAATAGAACTTGATATATTCTGACTTCCGATCTACGAAACTCTGGGGCTTATTCCAAAGTCATCATGTCCCTGTCAACCCTTGTTTTTGACAGAGGTGTAAATGGAATTGCAGACGCTGAGTAAAAAAGCAGTTCTGCCTCACTGCTGTTCCTGCTTAGCAAGTCATGTCACCATCCCCAAATGGAACCAGAATCTCCTGTGACACCCACATAATACCCACCTCCACTAGTTCCCTTAGTAGAAGGGAGTGTCATACCACAGCCAAGAGCTCACACATGCTGGTTAGACCCTCCTCACTGGGAAGCCACCTCCCACCTAATCTACACAGAGAGTGGGTTTAACTCAAACCCACTTTTCAGAGACATCTGGGTCATTTCTGCGTGATTAAGAGTTCACTACAGTGAGGCCCTTCCATGTCAAACTTCTGCAGAGAAGAGGCTGTGCTCGCCTCCACTGAGGGCTCTGATTGGTCTATGTAAACGGTACCTAATAAAGTAATGCAATGCACAATGAGCATCACTCTATGAGACAGCACTGCCCCAGCATCCACACTGCTTACTCCATAACTTCTTTCTTTTACCCTCCTCTTCACGCCTTTCCCTTTCCCAGTCCTTTGCTATATTAAAACTGCTTCTCCCTTACAGCCAATCAACTGATAGGCAGTATGGTAGCCAGTCTCCCAGACTGCCCCCGGCGTCTGCTGCCTCCTGGCATTCACACTCTTGTATAGTCACCTCCCACATTGTACACGGTGATAGAACACTGTGGAAATGATGGTATGTGACTTCCAAGATCAAGTTGCAAAGGCATCGTGGCTTCTGTCTTTGTTGGTTTCTCTCTCTCTTGAATCACTTGCTCTGGAGGAAGCCACGTCATGAGAAACCCTATGATAAGCCCCACCTAGCAGGGAACTGAATCTTCCTGCCAAGAGACAAGTCAGTGAGCTCAGAAACAGACCTTCCAGATCTAGGCAATCTTCAGATGACTGTAGCCCTGGCTGACCCACAGCTAAGCTGCTCCTGGATTTCTCCCTCATGGAAACTATGAAATAATAAATGTCTGTTGTCTTAAACCAGTAAGTTTGGGGTCACTTGTTACACAATAGAAAACTAATGCAGGCAAACTCCACATTGGGTCAGATCAGGTCAGCCCCTCACCTCTATGTGCTATGTTTGGATACTCCGCCCCAACTTTTATCAGAGACGGTTACAAGAAAAAGGCATGTAAAATGTGCCACCAGTCTTGCCATACACCTGCTATTACCCATATTGCTTACCGCCTCACTAATTTTGTAATTCTCTTTGTAAGGGGTCATATGAGAAGCACTTTGAGTTTAGTACAAAGTTTGCCTTTATTTGAGTATTCATTACCTGAATCCTTAAAGTTACAAGTTTACCAGAGAAACAAGTCTCCACTTACAATATTAGCCCTCCCTCCTTCCCATTCCTCCCATATTCACACTAGGGTCTATTCTTTCCTATCCCATAGACATCTTTGTTGCTCTAACTCTCACTGGTTGACAGTTGATCAATATACTGGGAATACAATGCGAACTGATTGCAAAGCATAATTGCAAATATTGCAGTGAAAGGGGGCAGAATTTCATAAAGTCCATGAGAGTGAAGTTGAAGAATGGTTACATTATGTGCAAAGGTTGTGACAAATACGTATTAGGGAGCAATAGAGCAGTTAACAGCTGAAGAGGGGAAAACAGCAAGGATGATGATACCACAAAGACTTTGAAAGAGATCAGTTTGAATATCAAAAGAATAAGAGAGGCTCTTGAGAAAATTGATAAGGGCTCAAAGAGTTTTTTTGCAAAAAAATAATCCTTTTGATGATCATGCTACAAAAGTCAAACATGAATTTGAGAATGATATTTCATTCTATCATATGCTTTTATATTCCACTAAAAATTCAGCCCATGCTTCACTCTATCCATTCAAAGAGCAGGTGGGCAGTTGCACATGCAATTTCAATTGTGTTACGCGTACAATAAAATAGACTTATTTTAATACATTTTTTCCACTTTTCAAGATGCTGTCTAGAAAAGCTCTTTCGTAAATAAATATCCACTGTGAAATTTCTGTCTTGTCTTTAAGGACACTTTAAACTAGTCTTTTTCTACTTTCAAGTATACCAAGATATCAAAGACCAATGCTAGCTGAGGAAAGTGAGGAGGAAAAAAGAAAAAAAACAACAACCCTGGGGAACTGGCCTATGGCCTCCTTTCTGATTATCTGAACTTTGTAACTCTCATATTTGACTCTTTGCCTGAACTTCCAGGAATTTAATTACAATTCTGCTCACAATTCCAGTATGGGTTTTTCTCGACACTACCAAGCAATTCTCAGACACCAACTGGGTGTCCTGTAATTCAACTCAATTCTGACACTATCTCCCTGGAGATAACTTCAGATCCCACAGGTTAAGGGCTTGGTCCTATATAACTGCCCCCTGCTTCAGAAGCCAACTGGAAATCCAGGTTATCACTTGTGCTTCTGACTGATCAGCTATACACTGGAGGTTCCAAAGACCCCCCTCCCTGGGTTCAATTAATTTGCTAAAATGGCTCACGGAACTCAGAGAAACACTTACCTTCTAGGTTACCAGGTTATTATAAAAGGATATAACTCAGGAACTGCCAAAAGGAAGTGACACACAGGATATGATGCATGGGAAGGGGTGTGGAAGTTCATGTCCTCTCGGGGTGTGCCATTCTCCCACCACCTCCACATGTTCACCAACTTGGAAGTTCTCCAAACCCACTTCTTTGGGGTTTTTATTAGAGGCTCCATTTCATAGGCATGATTGATTAAATCATTGGCGACTGGTAATTTTTTTTTCCTTTTTTTTTATTTCTTTTCAGCGTAACAGAGTTCATAGTTTTACACCACACCCAGTGCTCCATGCAATGCGTGCCCTCCGCAATACCCACCACCAGGCTCCCCCAACCTCCCACCCCCCGCCCCTTCAAAACCCTCAGGTTGTTTTTCAGAGTCCATAGTCTCTCATGGTTCATCTCCCCCCCAATTTCCCTCAACTCCCTTCTCCTCTCCATCTCCCCATGTCCTCCGTGTTATTTGTTATGCTCCACAAATAAGTGAAACCATATGATAATTGACTC
>PISX010021181.1:0-34224 GCA_004024625.1 Mellivora capensis
GGGGTAATGGACATTGGGGAGGGTATGTGCTATGGTTAGTGCTGTGAAGTGTGTAAACCTGGCGATTCACAGACATGTATCCCTGGGGATAAAAATACTTTATATGTTTATAAATAAATAAATAAAATTAATCTTAAAAAAAAAGAGAGAGACATAAGGCACATAACAACCAAAAAAAAAAAAAAGATGAATCCATTTTAAACGTGTGGTAAGGGGCGCCTGGGTGGCTCAGTCAAGTGAGTGTCTGACTCTTGGCTTCTACTCAGGTTGTGATCTCAGGGTCGTGAGATGGGTCCCACATCGGGCTCTGCTCAGCGTGAAGTCTGCCTGCGATTCTTTCCCTCTCCTTCTGCTCCTTGCCTGGCTCAGATGCTTGCTTGTTCTCTTTCTCTCTCTAAAATAAGTAAATAAATAAAAGCTTTAAAAAGAAGTAAACATGTGATAAGTAGATTGCCTACGGGAGAGGGAAGTAAGGGGAAGACCCCAAGAGCGGTATGCCTTGGCTAAAGCCCATGGCCATTTTTACCCCAGATCTATATGCTTTAAAGGAACTAACCAGCCTGAGAGCTGGAGAAGAGTGTCATAAGACAACGGCAATAACAATAATAAGGGCAGTGTTTATGGAATTGTATTCATAGTGAATCACTGTACATTTATTATTTAATTCTCACGACACCCCTTTTAGTCATGCTGTTATCATCCTCACTTTGTTAATCGGAAAACTAAGGCCCAAAGAGATTAAGTAACTTACCTGTAATCACCAAGTTAGTAAGTTCACGAGGGTGCAAGGTGACCCACCAGTCTGTTGTTGGAAAAGACACCACCCCATTCCCTCAGAGCAGTTTCTGTAAGATTAGACCTCCCTGGGAATTCAGCCAAGAAATAATCAAGTGGAGATGAGGTATAAGTAGATGTAGACACAAACATAGATTCGGTGAGATACAGACAGATGTATCGGTGGACGTGGAGGGGGAGGTAATGCATGCCTTTGTCACTGCTTTAAGATGCTGGGCGTTCTGTGGAGTTGTCACCAAACTGCGTTTGGTAATATCAAGTCATGACAGCAATGTCACCCCTCTTTTGCCTTTCAGCTTCTGTTCCAGGTGACTAATCCCGGCATCAAGTATGAGTACACAATCCGGAAAGATGGCCTTGACAATGACGTGGGAAAACTGGTGTACTTCTGGCAGTATGGCCATTGGACTGAGTGCAGTGTGACGTGTGGGACAGGTGGGTGACAGCTGCTGTGTCTGGAAGTCCTTGTCCTCTTCACAAAGGGCCATCCAGGGGTGCCCAGAGGTCTGCAGGCTTCCACAAACATGGCCCAGGGGCCTCTCTGGGAGCAAATATGCTGGTCATGGTCTAAGGACAGAAGCAGTTTTCCCTTTATACTGTCCTTCATGGAAGGTTCTGTTTGAAAAAAAGTGTTACATGTCTTGTTTTTTCTTGTTCTCAGCTTTATTGAGCTGTAAGCAACACTGACACTGTGTAAGTTTAAGGTTTACCACTGGACGATTTGGGACACGTGTGTATTGTGAAGTTTACCACAATAAGGTCCCACACCCACCACCACACATAGTTACCTTTTTTTGTATGTGGTGAGGACATTTAAGATCTGCTGTCTTAGCAACTTTCAAGTATACAACACAGGATTACATGTCTTTTAAAAAGCAAAACAGAAAGATTGAAAAGCCTGGTTGAGGACCTGATTTCTACAAAAGTCAAACACCCCACCCAGAGGCATTCTATAAACATGGCCAAACCCAAACCATAAGAAGCTCTCCTGATTCCCACCCACTGCTCTTTTTCCTGCCTCCAGTTTACGAAGTATTTGTATCTACGAGGAGAATAGATTCCTTACAAAATTAAGCATTGGAGAGATTCTTTGCTGTTAAGTATGTCAGGATGGAATAAGTTCTTTTTGTTTTTGTTTTTTGTTTTTGTTTTTAAAGATTTATTTATTTATGAGAGAGGGGGACAGGCAGAGGGAGAGAGAGAATCTTAAGCAGGATCCCCACTGAGCACAGACAAGGTGAGGCTTGATCTCACCACCCTGAGGTCACAACCTGAGCGGAATCAAGAGTCAGACGTTTAACCAACTGAGCCACCCAGGAGCCCAGGATGGACTGAGCTCTGCTGCCGGAACAAAGAAATCAAAATCTCAGGAATTCAACACAATATGGATTTATTTCTAACCCATTCTAAGTCTGGTGCAGGTTGGGTGGCCTAGCTTCGTCTCGGAGCTAAGACATCTGAGAGGAGTGACTGCCAGCGTGCCCCGCAGGAGAAGAAAGAATTGGAAGAGGCAGACTGGCTTTTTTTTTTTTAAGATTTTATTTATCTATTTGAGAGAGAAAGAGAGAGAGGGAGCATGAGCAGGGGGAGGGGAAGACGGAGAGGGAGAAGCAGGCTCCCCACTGAGCAGGGAGCCCGATACGGGACTCGATCCCAGGACCCTGGGATCATGACCTGGGCCAAAGGCAGATGCTTAACTGACTGAGCCACCCAGACATCCCAGACTGGGTCTTATTAGAGGCTTTGGCCTGGTGGTGACACAGATGATTTCTGTTCATCGTTTGTTGGTTGGCCTTAGTCCTCTGAGTACAGTAACTGCAGAGAGAAGACAGGAACTGTGGACAAGCGCAGGGACATCTGTGCGGCATTCTCTGCTGAAGGTTAGATGCATTTCTCTGAGGCCTAGGAAGGCAGGGTCCAGGCCTTTCAGGTATGTGGAGCTCTTTACTCCTTTGAGGGGCTCTAATTGTAGTACCAGGTGAGAAGGCCTCTGCCTCTGTCTCTCCTTTTGGATCATGTCCAAGTCTGTTCTGGAACTTCCTGCCTTGAGTCTGTCACTACTGCCCAGAAAGTAGGGCCCCACCAGGGTGAAGGGCCCGAGTCAGCAATGGAGCCAAAGGAGTGAAAGTGAAGGAGGGAATGGTTCGGAAGAATCCAGTCTAGTCCCCCATGGGCTTCTCACTCGTGTCCTGTGTCTCTGCACCCCTCATCCCCCTGCTTTCTCCCTGCCCTTGGACGCAGTCCTGGAAAGAGGTCCAGCAACAGACATTGAGTCACCACCATCAAGTTAATAAGTAACATTTGTATCACCGGCTTCTTTCTCTCCCTGCTTCAGTACAGAAGCCAAGGGTTTGCCTTCAGAATCTGGGGGATCATGTTCATTTCAAAATGTGTGATGTTTCGAAAATCTGAAACCTGTGGAGATCCATTAGGGCCCAAGGTGGGATGTGTGGCAGCAGCCGGTCATGGGGTCGGTGGTGTTATCCCAGGGCGGCTGTGAATATTTCTTTCAGAATGTCCTGCCCCACTGCATGGTGGGGCTTGGCTAGCCCAGGAGCTCAAGGAATTTAAGCAGAAAACCAGTTGGCGAAAATTAATTCCCCGAGGAGCAGTTGCAGGGAAAATGAGGGTGTGAGGACTATAGTCACCAATGCTTTTTCCAGGCCTCATTCCCATTTATCTCTTCTTTCTGCAAAGTATAGGGTTAGACGTAGGCTTAAATCATTTGTGCTGGGACACCAAGGAGGTTTGAAAACTCAGCCAGTCCAGATTGGGCAGGGGTCCCTCCACAAAACAGGAGAACATCCCCCCTATATGTTCCATGCGATGAATTCTTTGCATTACACATGCAGCATTTCAGAGCATAGGACGCACACAAATGGCTATGTGTGCGGTCACCGGAAAGCAGGCTGCTCTTAGCTAGGTAATGATATGTCCTGATGTCCTGATTAGGTGTGAATCAGGCATTTAGTGTTGACACAGCCGGACCCTTGGCCTGCTTGGACGAATGTCATCCTGGTTGGTAAACCTTAACAGGAACTATCAGGGAGCCATCAGTGTCCACGCGCTCACTCCAATCTCGGTCCCACTGCCCGTTTGAGTGACGGTGAGCTCTCTTACTGTGATGGAGAAGAAAGACAGCATTTCTACTCTCATGCTGTCAGACACAGAGGGTGAAAGGCTAACATTCTCCTAGAACACATGTTGCTAAACATAAAGATGGAAGACTGTGTGAAGTGCTAAATCAGTTAACGATGTTTTATTTTCTTTGAATGAAAACTTTCTACATCTTTAAGTTAAATGCTTTACTGGAAAATTAAAAATAGAAAAAGTCACCCCCTTGACATATGTCTTTTTGTGCTTTGCTTTGTTGCCTTTCAGCATCCTTTTTTTCTAGTCACGGACGTTTCTAGTTGCGTGCATGTGGGTGTATTTACATACGTACACACACACATTCATTGGACGTCATGACATGGATAACCTTTCCAAGCACTACTTGGTCTTCACAGCTATCAAATTTGGGATCATTTTATATTTCCCTGGCAAGACGAAGCAAAATGTCTTTAGCTAATTCCCTGTAAAGAATGATTTCATTAGTGTTAATCTGTCATTGAAATGTCTAGGTTCAAAGAGTGTAAATATTATGGTAATATGAAGAAACTTACTACCATATTGATTCCCCTAGCGAAAGAGTTACAAACGGGTAGTAGCAATCACTTTGTTCTGTTTTGTATTGTTATTGTATTATTTTAGCTTTACACTTTGTCGCTGGAAAGCATGACGAATGTCCTGGGAAAATGGAGCCGTAACAACAAACTCCTGCATACCAGCCACTCAGCTTTCTCAGCTCTTACCATTACTCATGCTTATTTCAATATTCCTGTTTAAAGAAAAGAAATTGTGCAGATATACGGGAAGACCAACTTCCCTGACTACACTCCCTTTCCTCTTCTCCCAGAGCTAACTAGGATCATGAAACCAGTACATGTTATTTTCACGCATGTTGTTAAATACTTTTATTATACGCGTGAATAGCCATATACATTAAAAAATATTGTTTCTCAGGCATTTACACTCTCTATAAATAGTATCACACTCCATGTATCAGTCACCGTCTTGCTGGTTTTACTCAGTACTGTGCTGTTGAGATTAAATCCACACTAATGAAAGTGGCTCTAGAACATTCGCTTGAATAGCTGCAAAATGTCCCATTGTGCAAATATGCAGCTATTTATATGTTCCACTGTTTTGCAGTTATAAACATTTTGTAATGGTATAATGACCACCTTTCCTTGATATCATGAAAGCTCAAAATAACCATGTACATTTGAGATAGGTGTGCATATCCCTGAAAAGTATGAGAATCACAGGGCACCTGGGTGGCTCAGTCAATTAAGCTGCTGCCTTTGGCTCAGGTCATGATCCCAGAGTCCTGGGATGGAGCCCTGCAGCAGGCTCCCTGCTCAGTGGGAAGCCAGCTTCTCCCTCTCTCTCTGCTGCTCCCCCTGCCTCACATACTCTCTGTCAAATAAATAAATAAAATCTTTAAAAAAAAAAAAAGCATGAGAATCACATATAGGGACACACATTCCACTCTGACCCTGATGTGTGACCATACAGTGATGCTGAAAAGACAATTCACTTCTTTGGAAAATCAGAGTCTGATACTTCCTTTACAATTGTAAAATAGCATTCATTTCGGTACTGGTCCATCTGGCTTCATCTGCTATAATTGTCAGGTAGGGTCAACCCAGTGAAGATATTGATCTCTAACAGTATCTGCAAGATTTTTTTAATATTCAGGACATCATAAAAATAATAGGGATGTTTATTGAGATGGATTTAAGCATATGCTGTGGAATGAGGTTTATATGGTTTATCATATACAAAAATACGTAGTATTTATCAGATAAATTACAAGTAATGATATACACCATTAATTCCAAGGAGAAACTGACACACCACGATTAACTTTGCCCTCTGCATGTGACGATATCTGCCTGGCCAGTCCGTCTGTTCAGCTCGCTGCTGGTCCAGCACACTGTCCCATGGGATACTATTAACATAGCAGGAGGGATTTTACGTAATAAATTGTGCCCTTCTGCTACTTCTGGAGTCAGGAGCATTGAACAAAGACACTTATCTTTGCTACTCATGGGCAAAAATAAGCCTTTTGGGGTGACGTTTCCAACCTCTGAGGGTCACCTGACATCTTCATTTTAGGTTTTGACATTAAGAATTTGCAAAACTACCCAAAGTTTTCATGTAATTCCTAAGTATCTAAGTCTCTCTCTTTTCTCTTCTGTATCGTGGTGGGTACACAACAGTGTTTCTGGCTTCAACCACATCAGCCTGCATTCTGCTCACATTGTTTAAATGTCTCTACAGGTGCTCGTGTCTTTCCAGAGACTCCTTCCGTGTGCCATGAGAGTTCCTTTTATATGTCGTGTCCAGCTATTGACAGCATTTTATTTGCATTATGAAAGAAGCATAACACAGTCTTATCAGTTGAGAAAGGCTGAGTAGTTGAAAGGTTGCCCGTCTCTCCAAAAGAAGCTCCTTACCTTCTCCATTCTTTTATTACACTAGGAACAATCGTGTTCTAACACCTGGTGATAATATCTGCTTTCGTTATTTAAATCTCACTTTGTTTTTTATTTGGCATATATGCACTTGTCTTGTTCTCCACAGCTAGGTTATAATCTATATATTAGATTATGTATCAATCTACCTATATTATTTATAGTCCTTCTCAAGCACAACCTCTTCTACCCACGGCCAGCTGCAGTGTGGGTGGGTTAGAGAGCCCATTCTGCATGCACGCTTTAAAAACCAGACACCTTGCAGACAGCTTTCCCATCAGTCATAAGCATGATCACTTGACATGACCAGGGGACTTCACTTGACCCTAAGCATGTGGGCTTAGGATTTAATATGTGTGAACCCTTCTGCCCACCCCCCAGGTGTTCGCCGCCAGACTGCCCATTGTGTAAAGAAGGGCCACGGGATGGTGAAAGCTACATTTTGTGACCCAGAAACCCAGCCCAATGGGAGACAGAAGAAGTGCTATGAAAAGGATTGTCCACCCAGGTAAGTGCTGAGAAGAATTAGGACTCTGTGTGTCTGCCTAGAATGATGTCTGATTGGGGCATCTGAGTGGCTCAGTTGGTTGAGTGCCTGGCTCAGGTCATGATCTCAGGGTCGTGAGATCGAGCCCCAAGTCCAGCTCTGCAGTGGGTATGGAGCTTGCTTAGGATTCTCATTCTCCCTCTGCCCCACCCCTGCTTGTGCTTTCCCTCTCTCTCAAAAAACAAAACAAAGCAAAACAAAACCCAAAAAACAAAACATGATATCTGATTTAATAGTAAAGGCTTGTGAGGCTCTGTGGTTAGAATAAGTATAGGAAAACTCTTCAGGTTCCTCTGGCTTTGCTGTTGGAGCCCTTGGCAAGCTGTGAGTGAGGACGTCTTCTCCCCATCGAGCAAGGTTCATTACAAAGCTGGTGTGCTCTGTGTCTGCTTATTTGGTTCAGACTAAGTCTCAGAGCGTTGTTGAAGAGAATACTATGTGGGTCCCCCAAAAGTTCTTGAGCTAACAGTGTAGCTTTCCCAAGAGCACCATGCGGGGCTGTGGCGGCGTCCCCCTTCAGATCACATGCCCATCTGCAGGGAAGGCAGCCTGCAAGAGTGGCCTTCCCGGGCAGGCTTTCCCGGCATCAGCACTGTGGACATCCGGAGCCGGTAAATCTTGGTTGGGGGGCTGTCCTGTGCGTGGGAGGGCGTTCAGCTGCACCTGGCCTGTATCTGCTTAGATGTTAGTAACAAGCCCCCCCCTTCCTCCGGGTTGTCACTACCAGCCATATGGCCAAGTGTCTCGTAGAGGACAGAAGCACCCTTGGTGGAGACCCAGCATTCTAGAGCTGTGCACTTCCTGCTCACCATATTGGTTCTAGATCTGGGATCCTGGAAGGTGGCTGGAATATCACCAGGGGCTTGTGTTAAAGAGAGAGGGAGAAAACAAACAAACTAAGAAGCAGGAGGAGCAAGAGGGAGAGAGGAAGACAGAGGGGCGGGAGAGGGAGAAGGAATAAATCTGGATAAATCTGGAAGAACCTGGTAAAAAGAAGGGCAGGCCGTGCTGCTCTCTAGTGGGGGCAGACAAGTGGGACACAGCGGCTGGAGCCAGAAGGTTTATTCTGGGTCCAGCTCCGGGGTTCTTGGAAGGGAAGGAGTGGGCTGGGAGGCGGGAGCTGCACCTGCCCTGCCTCACCTCACCATGGTCCCCTCCCCTGGCTGCAGCTCCTGCAGGCAACCAGGCTTTGTCTGTAGGGGCTGCACTTTCTATCCTGTCTCCTCTGGGAAGAGTGAGCCAGAAAGGAGCCCTGTTTGTTGGGGCTCATCGTTAGTCCGCTGCTCTGCCGGGCTCACCTGCTGCCTCACACTCAAGGTTAACGACCCTCTACCAGTAAATTCCTCTTGCGCTCCTGGGACGCACATGCCTGGGATTCTCGCCTCCTTTTTCAAAACCCTCTCTCCGAGGGGTCAGATACCCTCTTAAGACCACAGCTGTTTCTTTCCGGACTCTAATTTTGTCCCTGGCATTCAGGTTCTCATTTTCATTGTATTACATAGTCTCCCTTCGGCCTGACTCTTGCCAGCAAATATTTATTAAGCTTCTGTTATTTCCCACAAGAGGCACAGTGGTGATTACAGGCATGTAACCATTACCATTTACTGAGCGCTGAGACTCCGTGAGTCGGTGAAGTCTGGGTATTCCATCTCTGTCCCTGGTTCCTCACAGAGCTCTTAAAACCTTTGGAAACCCAAGTGCTGTGTCTTGTTATATGCGAACCAAGTGCCCAGGTGTCTGTCCCCATCCCCGCGGACAGCCTCAGGGTGCGAGCTGGCCGCCTGGGGAACCTATGACTAGAGGGTTTGAACTTGGCAGATCCCCACCCCCCACTTCCAGGGATGGCCGAGGGGCTGGAGGTTGAGTTAATCACTAATGGCCAATGATTTCATCCAATATGCCTGTGCAGTGAAGCCTCCATTAAAAAAAAATGAAAACATAAGCCCTAACTGGAGGGGAATGGACAGCATCCCACTGGCCAGATACATGGGGTGCTGGGGGGCACTATGCCCCCAAGAAAGTCTAGAAGCTCTGCCAGTTTTCCCCTGGACTCTGCGCCTCTTCCATCTGACTGGTCCTGAGTTGTATCCTTTTGTAATTAACCAGTTTTCTAGTAAGTAAAATGTTTTCTTGAGTTCTGTGAGCCCCTCTAGCAAATTATCAGGCCCTTGGCGGGGATTAAGGGAACCCCTGATTCATAGCCAGCTGGTGAGAAGCACAGGTCACAGGTGACCACCTGGACGTGAAGAGAGTGGTGGAAGGCGTGGAAGGCAGTGTCATGAGGCTGAGCCCTTGGCCTGCCCGGTCTGCACTAACCCCAGACAGTGAGGGTCAGAATTGCTTGGTGTGCAAAACCGACATATTAGTTGAAACAGAAGTAATGTGAAAGTAGAGTGGAAAAAAAACAGTGGGTTTTTGGGTTTTGTTTCTTTTAAAGAGAGAGCAGTAGAGGGGCAGAAAGAGGGAGAAGGAGAGAAAGAATCTTAAGCAGGCTCCCGGCCCAACCCAGAGCCCAATGCAAGGCTCGATCTCACGATCCTGAGATCATGACCTGAGCCCAAGTTGAGAGTCAGATGCGTACTGACTGGGCCACCAAGGCGCTGTGGGAACAGTGGGGTTTTTCAGCACCGCCTTCACTTCTGACGATGTTTTAGAGATACCTTATATCTTCTTTTTATTGTTCTCAACTACTCAGAAAAATAACTATTATTATGTCATTTTCATGGAGGAAGAAATTTTCTTTACCTCACTCAGTACCATGCAACTAGTAGACAGCAGAGTTTCGAACTCAGGGCTGTCCGTCTCTAAGCCCATCATCTCCGTTACATACCCCCAAAGACAGGCACGTCCCTCTCCCCCATCCAGGCTGTGTCTGAAGCAAAGCGAGCTCTGCCAGGTGTGGTGGGAAGTTCTCGATGCAGACACTAAGAGACCAAGGTAGAGCCCCAGGGACGTGGGCTATGTCCCTAAAGGCGACACAGTTAAAGAAGACTCTGACATCAGCTCTGGTTTTAGAACAGACAGTCTGTTGCTGACGTTTTCTTCTTTCCCTGTGGCTGAAAACTTGGCCTCACTCTTTTCAGAATTCACCTTCCATAAGGGGGGTTAACTTAGCTGTGTCCACACTCCAACTATAAGAATTTCTAGTTGGAGGTAACTTTACAGTAAGGTGTACCAGTGCAAGAGGGGGAGGGAGGTTGGGCCAAGAGTCCAGAGGCTGAAGGACTCTTGGGGAGGAGCTGAGCTGAGGGGGAAGCCCATGGACACGGAAGACGAGGCTTGATGAAGGAATTCTTACATAATAGCCGCTGAGCTCTGTGGACTTGAAGCTGACCCTCAGTGCGGTCATAGGACGGGCTGGAAGGACGTCTCCCTCCGGGTCCCCACAGCCTGCAAATGTTACCTCATTCCAAAGAAGGGTCTTTGCAGGTGTTGTTAAATTAAAGGGTCTTGAAATGGGGATATTATCAGAAATTATCCACTTGGGCCCCAAATGTCATTGCAAGGGTCCTTATAAGAAAGAGGCAGAGGGAAATTTCACACACACACACACACATACACACACACACACACACACACACACGGTGATATGAAGAGAGAACAGATGGATTTGAAGACACTAGCCTTAGACACTGACGGGATGGTCCGCAGGCTGAGGACCACCGGCACCCCACAAACTGAAAGAGGCAAAGAACAGATCTTCTGTAGAGCCCGGGAGCGGGGGGGCGGGGGGGAATGTAGCCCCACTAGCCACTTGATTTTATCCCGCTGACTTTAGGACTATAAGAAACCAGATTTGGCTTCTAGAACTGTAGGAAACCAGATTTTTGTTGTTTTAAGCTCCCAGTTTTATGGTAATTTGTTGTGGCAGTCCCAGGAAACGAATGTAGACAGCTTAACTGGAAGGAAGAGGAGAGATGCCCCCACCAGTGATAGAGGCTTCCTGGAAGGCGTGGCCAAGGAATTTAGGGACTAGCACACCTCCGTCCTTCCTGAGGAAGCTTGCAGCCAGCCAGGCAATCAGATGTGTATGCATGGGCGAGGCAAGCTGTTGTCATGGAGGGACCCGCAGCCAGGCCTGAGGATCCCTCATCCAAAGCCCTGCCTCCTGGCCATTGTCCCGCAGTCCTTGCCCTCCTCAGGGCTTTGTAGTTAGTTGACATGTCTTCATCTCTTTGTTCTAAAAGCAGCATTGTAGGAACAAGGCAAGTGATACATTTACCCTGGGAAGGCTGCCTAAGCTGAGGGATGGATGCAGCTTGTCGATTCCGAGCAAAATTCTCAAATGGACCCCTGACTGAGCCGCCTCTCCCACCCTCAGTACTGAAGCCCTGGCAGTCAGAAAGGAAGCGCTGTGGCCATGGCGGCAGGTGGGCGGGGGACAGTCCCGGCCAGCACTGTGTGCCTTCAGGCACCCAGATGCTCTGTCAAGCTGAGTGTCAGTTTCGCAGCTACGGTTTCTGCCTTTTCGCATTGTGGAGCTTCAGGGGACACGAAGACAGCCCATTCTGCTCCCCGCTTCTGCTCTTATATTGGAAACAATTTCCTGCAATTCCCTCCAAACAACTTGAAGATTATACTTACGGAGAGGGAAGCCTAAGCAATTGAACAAATCTTTTTAAATCATTGTCAACTGGTAGCATTTTTTGCTTCTTAAAGCCTCCCACTGTGTTGTTATGGTGACAATTGTTGATAGAGCCGCAGTCTGCAGTCCATAGGACTTGTTTTTTTTAAGATTTTATTTATTTATTTGAGAAAGAGAGCACGATGGGGGGTGGGGGGGCGGGAGGGAGGCCGTGGCAGAGAGAGAAGCAGACTCCCCGCTGAGCAGGGAGCCAGACATGGGGCTCCATCCCAGGACCTCTAGATCATGACCTGAGCTGAAATCAACTGCTTAACGGACTGAGCCACCCCGTGCCCCCACAGGACTCGCACATTGTCATTGGGATGTTGAGACTGACTCCCATGGGGGGTCTCGAGAACAGCGCAAACCAGTACAAGATCAGTTACCCAGTTGTGTGGGGAGTGTCATCAGCATTTTGGTAAGATAAAGATCAATAGCAAAACCAGAACAGATCCAGGAAGGTTGTTGCTAATTCTGTGCTAACTAAGCCAGAGCGGTTGTCTTGTTGGGGTGAGTGAACGGGTGGGGCTTTTGTCCTGCTGAGTTCTTTGCAGTATGTTGCCCTTCTCCCCAACCCCTCAGGGCATTTCAACAGCCTTCTGTCATGTCTCCTAGAAATATAAAAACAGTATTCTGTTAATATCTCCTAGAAATCTGGCATTATGGCAGACATCAGAAAATGAGGTGGATGACAGAAAACAACTTGACAGTAGTTCCTGAGCCCTGGGCTTGGAAGACCTTTGCTGAGAGATATTTAAATTGTGAGGGGGAAGCTGTTTTCACCTTAAACTAGTGAACAAACAGCCCGGGAGACTGTGAAGGAAATTCTAGAATAAGAAAATAAGGAGGTTCATTATCACTTTGTGATGACATTGCTGGAAGCCTGATAGCAAGTAATTCGATAAATTACACTTTTTTGGTCTACTTAGATTATTAAAGTCCTTCCAGAATGACATGTTATATTCGGTAACATGTCTGGCTTCCCCCGGACATGTCAGCAGTAGGGTGAAATGACTAGATTCATAATTACCGAAGTGGGCGTTCTGTTGCTTTCACATCATGTGGTTCCAAAATCAGCTTTTTACCCACACAAGATAGCCAGATGATAAACACCAGGGCATAAGGGAGTAACCATATGTATTATTATTACTTCCTAAGTAAATTAATAATTCATCTTAATTAATTAATTATAGATGTTCAACACTAAAGAATAAATAAGTAATCTTTATAACTTAAAAATAAATTATTAAAGAATATAACAGAATCAAGGAATAGCTTTTTTAAAAATATTTTTAACCTGAGATTAAAAGTGTGAGACTCAAAACAAGTTTTACCCAGACAAATCCAGTACTTACTAAATATAAATCATAGTACAAACTTTTGTCTTCTTCAAAATTCCATACTATCTCAAGGACAGAATTCCTCCCGAAATCCAGGAATGAACGACTTCATGTGCTATACTATTGTCCCATGAAAAACAGAAACATTCCATTTTATTACCGCACAGAGAGCCAAAGAAGTGGGCCGTACGTTGCAACAGCGGTGAACCTAGATAACACTGGATCGGTACATTTGTTCTCCCTTCTGTGCTGGGGAAGATTTACACGGTGATGGAGAAGGGGAAACAGAGAGGGCTCCCTGCCACTTTCTATGTAGCCACACGGTCTGCCTCTTAGAATCTGGGGTATGTCATCCATGATAAGGGGGTAGAGAAAGAGCTCACCTTCCTGTTTGTCCACAGTGAATCCAGAGTATTCACTTAGCACACCATGTCAACACTTTGACTTGTCAAGAATAGCTGACAAGTAAGAAATTATTTTGTTTCTTCTTTTTCTCCTGCTTTCTTATCAAAGGGACCGATGAAACTAGTAGTAAGTACTGAAGGCGATGGGGAGAATGAAGGCAGTGCCTCTGACGGACTGACTCCTGAGTAACTGACAATCACTGATTGTTTCAGTACCGGCTTCGCAGCAGAACAGAAAAACATTCAATTTTTTTTGAATGAGGAGCCAATCTCAAATTCTCTGAGATTCTTTTACTCGATAGCAACCGTCAAAATAACAACATGTAAATTACAGGTGATCAGGTTCTATTATGTGTCAGGCTCTGTACTGTGCACTATGTATAAGTCTGGTATTTTGTTTCATCTGCAGCACTCATAGAAACTCTGTATTGTTGTACCCATTTAACAGATGAGGAAAGTAAGGCTTAAATGTGCTTGACGTGGTACGATAGAAAACTAGACCTCAGTGTTCTTGACTGTGAAAGGAGACAGCATTTTTTTTTTCCCCATTCGGAGGCATTCTTAGGTAGCATCTCCTCCTGCAAGGGCTCTGCTGGACTCGAGCCATGATTGGACGAGCCAGCTGTGGCCCCGTCTCCTCCTCTAGCTGGCTGGAATATCTCCAAGGACCCCCCACCCACCCCCGCCAGCTCTGTGACCTGCACTTCCGCTCCCGCTTCCTCTTTCCAGAGGCTGGACTGAATGTGTCTAAATGCTTTTGGTGTCCATGTGTGTCTGCAGGTGGTGGGCCGGGGAGTGGGAAGCGTGCTCAGCCACGTGTGGGCCCCACGGAGAGAAGAAGCGGACAGCACTGTGTGTCCAGACCACAGGCTCTGATGAGCAGGCTCTCCCCGCTAAAGACTGCCAGCACCTCCTGAAGCCCAAGACCCTCATTTCCTGCAACAGAGACATCTTGTGTCCGTCAGACTGGACAGTAGGCAACTGGAGTGAGGTGAGCGTCATCACCCCCCGCCTCTTTATTAACCAGTCCAGAGCGGCTCTAGAGAAACTTGCGCAGTGGCCGGTGTCTGCCACCTCTGGCCTGTTCCCCAGGGCCTTGTATCTGATCTGGTTTATTTTCTGTTCTTATGGGATTTGCTTCTCTCTCGTCCAGGAGTCAGATACCTGCCAGGGGTGAGCTGGATCCTATTTGCACAGGCTCGCAACAACTAACTGGCACATCGTGAGGGTTTTTGCAGTCCCGTTGTTAAGCCACTGGTTGCAAATCGGGGCTCTCCCACCCACCCCAAGAGCTAGTTTGTTAAATGCTTACATTTCTGTTTCCCTGAAACTGTGATAGTTAAAACCTGAGGAGTGTTGCTCTAATTATAGAGGGATAGGCAGTGTACCTCAGACTTGAAGAAGCCCCTCAAATCGTCTGTCTGTTTGGCACGGGGCAAGGCCAGACCTGACCGAGGTTTCGAGCACGCACAGTGATTGGCCGCATAAATCCAAATCAGTGTTGTTCCATTTTGCCAAAATTAATCTGATCAGATCCTCTAAGTATACTTAGAAATCAGTGGGCTAAAAAGTCACGAAAAGCTCCCAGGCTTCATTTTTCTTTAGGTCACCATGGAACCTGGTCCTGTCATGCCTGGTGCTCCCAGAGTCTGGAGTAGAAGTGGAGACCTTCTTTCTCCAAAGGTCCTGGAGTCTCCAGGGGCCTTGCTCTGCTTCCCTGTCTACATTGCAGTTCAGTGACCTCAGGAATGACAAAAAAAATACATGATTTTTTAAACTAACAGTCTCAACTTTATGGGTGGTTGCTGACTTCTGCTGAGCTCCCTCGGAAAGCCCTGTCCCTTTCGATAATAATGCGATCACTGACCAGAATGTCGCAGGAATTCCTCTTAGGACTCACCATCAGATAAATAGGAAATAACTTGATTCAGGAGAATGCAGGAAGTACTCTCTGTACTAATAAAGGTACTCTGAAGTATTCTGTGAAGAAGAATCTGAATATTCATATGAGCAAAGGTGTTATTTCTGAAGCTATTTGGGAGCAGAAAACACTCACGTGAATACAGCCACTGTGATGACCTTATTTCTAGAACTTTATTTCATTAGCTCACAGTCACGGTTTGGGTTTATTTAACTTCTAAATCTGCTGCAGAATACTCTCTTGGGCATCAATGGTGAAAAGAAAAAGAAAATGGCAAGTATGGTTCTTGTGTTGTAAGAACTCCCTGCCAAATGGTACAGATGGGACCAAAAAATGAACGAACGAAAGAAAAAAAGGAAGAAGGGAAAGAAAGATGAATAAATGCAAAGAAAACATACCTGCAAACTAATAGTGTACTATGAATCTGTGCACATGTCAGCAGTGGGGCTGATCTTGGGAGGGGACAGTGAGAGCCTATGGCTGGCCTGGCCTGTTAGGCCCCTGCCAGCCTGGATTGCTATAAATTCCAGTGTTGTCAGAATCAGCCTGGATGAGATACTGGGACTGGTCCATTACGTCTGTTTACCAGGAATGTCTGGGCTCCTTCCGAAGCAGTCCATAATTCTTGTCAAGTAGAATTTACTAACCGCCAGATTCTTCGTGCTTTTTTAAAGGGCTACAATTACATATTTGGCTGAGAAGTTCTTCTTACTGTGCTCATGTGTATGGGGAACAAAGTAACATGCCTTAACCAGAGAACAAGGGTCCAAAGAGTTGACAGGATGTGATAAGTCCTTGGGTCTGTGGTTCCAAATCCAGGTCGTTGCATAGCGTACCATGAGCAGACATGGGATTCAGTTTCTGGCTTCCACTGGATGGAGTTGAGCTGAAAGGCTGAGCCCCAGGATACTGTCATGAGAGGTGTTTTTAGTTAAATCAACGTCGAAATATTCATCCAGTGGGTCTCCCTTTCTTCCCTCTGCTATTGTTAATGTCTGTCCATGGGAGCCCTCTAATGTGAGGAAATGTCTTTGACATTCTAACTAGGGCCGGATACATTTTCGAGGGATGATGGGCGGCTGTCTTCTTGCTATCATAGTATTTATGGTCCGGATCTTGCCAGTCTTGAGATTGGCATTAATTGATGTAGCATATGGCGCGCCAGGTGATACCTCATGATTTGGTCTGCACTGGGCTGTCTGGATCACCCTGGGTTTCGGAAGCGAGGAGGTAACTGGGCCAAAAGATCTAAGAACTGTGAGGCTCGTGCAGAGTCTTCCTCTCCGGGCTGACTTCCCTTCCCTGCCAGGTCACCTCTGCCAAGCCAAGCAATGGGAGAAGGGGAAACTCAGCTGTGCCAGGCTGGCATGCTCATCCCTGACCCAGCGAGAGTGAGGACTTAGCGAGAGCGAGGACTTAGCGAGAGCCGGGGGCGTTTCAGCCCCTCCCTCTCTCCTACCCCCAATCTCAGATTTCACCAAGAATCTTGCCCTGTTTTCACCTAGCCAACTTTCTAAGCTTGTAGGGTAAAGAAGGGGCCTCAATCTGTTGTAAAGAGAGTATCAGAATTTCTGAGGCCCCCATTTTTTATTAGGTATACCGCTTCAGTGACGTGCCTTGTCTGGGACTAAAGGGCATGCATGGTTTCGGGGAATGGGTCCCTGGGTTCAAATCCTGGCTCTGCCACTTAACTAGATGTGTGACTTTATCTCTTTGTGGTTCTTTTTAGTTTTCTGTGTCTTGTTTTCTCCGTCCATGAGACAGGACTAACAGCAGTACTTAGACTTAATAGAAGCTATGGGGAATGAGTTAATAGTTCCAAACTTCTTACTAGAACAGTGCCTGGGACAGAGTCAGCTGTAGATGCACTCATTTCCTAGCAGAGTGGATAGGCAGGAATAACAACATCATCCATCCTTTGTTGAGTGCTTTTTATATTGTACGGTTCGTCTTATCTAACATTAAAGATAACTCCATAAGGTTGATATTGTTCGTGAATTCCCCTGTTAGTCCTGGTAGTTAGGCTAATAGATTTAATGGGAGAGTAATTTTCCTAGGTTTTCTAGCCCTGGCAATCCCAAATAGTGTGGCCCCGAGCTAGTGTTAACCATACTGCCCAAGCCTTTTCTCATTTATAAAGACAGGGTTAATGTGAGGTTTGAAGATAATCCACAGAAGCTCTTTGCGTGGGGTCTGCAAATATTGAGTGTTAGCTAAGTGGTAGCTTCCTTCTCAAGACAAGAAGACAAGTAAGTGTCTGTCTTCTACACTACCCTGATTTTCCAAGCCTTATTCAGTTGCTGGCACCCAGATACCCTGAGAGATTTGGTCTCTGCCCCTCTGCATTTTCATCTAGATCCTCGCCTCAAGCTCAAGGCCATTTTCTACATGGAGCAGCGGAAGTGCAAGACTTGGGTCCAGGGTCTACAAATGTTTGACATGTAATGAAGAGGCAAATGTATGTATAAAAATAAAGGACACAGCAAAATCATAAGTCAATATTGAATTACATATTAATGGCAGATACTTACTGGATACTTAGTATTAAATACTCCCATAGGTACTAATACCCTTGGGTGATGACTCATAGAAATGCCTGCAGATCAAAGGAAGACGGAGCAGGAAGGTGAGAAGATGTTTCTGAGTCGCTTACCTGTGGTACTCCCCAGTTTGAGTTAAGGTCCAAGGCACTTCTGTGGTGTTGGATGCCTGATATTGGAGCCTCGACCACCTCCTCTTGTGGCAGGGATGTCTGGAAGTGCCAACATCTCAGTTCTTCTCAGATGTCAGCAGCCTGTGTTTTGCCAGGTTTCCTGGAGAACACACAGAGGCGACCTCTTTTGACTCAACTACTCACAGAAAACCAGTTAGGGACCATGCTGATTCTCTTCTTCCTGTCTGATATTTTTTTTAAATTAGGGTACTATATACGTTTGCTGGGGCTGTCATGAGAGAGAACCACAAATGGGGTGGTTTAGACAACAGAAACTTATTGTCTCATAGCTCTGGAGGCCAGAAGTCCAAGATCGAGGTATTGGCCGAGTTGGTTCCTTCTCAAGGCTGTGAGGGACAATCTGTTCCATGCCTTCTATCGTCTGGTGGCCTTTGGTTTCTTTGTCGATGTTGTAGATGTTGACATCCTGATCTCTGCTTTCATCTTCAGTGGTTTTGTCCCTATTTATGTGTCTCTGTATCTGAATTTCCCCAGTGGTCATATGGATTAGGACCCACCTGGGGACCTCATTTTAACTTGATTACCTCTATAAAGGTACCATCTCCACATAAGTCTCCATTCTGAGGTATGGGGCGAGTCCAGTATATCTTTTGGGGGGGAACACAGTTCAACCCATAACAGCTACCTATATTTTTCAGCTTACTTTCAAAGCTGGTTTTAGCATGAGATCCAATCATTCATTTATAAATCCCCGAGACTGCCCAATAAATGTCTTTATGCCAAAGCACTAGCTAGTTCTCTCCTCGTCCCTTTAGCTGGAACTCTGTGATGAGCCCCGACTGTGTTTTTGAATAAACTTTTAGCACCACAGCTCCCAGCCCTTTGGGAGCTCCCCTCTCCAACAGGGCACCTTAGGGGGGTGGCTTGACTCATTTAGCAGCAGACCTGTGTCTCAGCGGGCTCCCCACAGGTGACAGGTGAGAGCATGATGACCCCCCAGGGAGGACAGTAACAGACTGACGAGCTGCTGGCCCCTTGCACAGTTCAAAATTATAAGGTAAGGACACGAAGTCATCACAGCAGATACTGGCTTTGAGAGTCCCCAAACCACCAGTAGAGATGAGAAATGAGCTCTGCGGGTAGCGGCCTGCCCGGTGTTTATCTCATCCAGGGGGCTTGACGTCTCCCAAGGAGATAATCACAGCTGGAAGATGTCTTGGAAGGAGCATTGGGCTGAGTACATTTCAGTGCTGTGTGTTCCCATGTGACTATGAGAAAAGGCAACTTCCTTTTTAGGCCCCTATACTTGGTAGACGGTTAACACTGTCCTGCTGGGCACGATATGCCCCGGGGCTGAAGTCTGGCATCCCTGGGCTACCTGGAAGCCTCTGGGTCTGTGGGTGAGGAAAGCGGGTGGGGACAAAAGGTAGGTGTGCCAGGGAACATAAGAACTGCTCCCAGACCCTGGGTTCCGTGAAGGACGTTGTGAGTTGCCATTTGGAAAAGCTGCCTGTAGTTGGAGACCGTCTGCTTTTTTGAGAGAAGCTAAAAATCTGGAATTTTAATATGAAATCTGCTAATTTTTAGGTGTTGGCTACTAATTCAGTGTTTGTATTTCATCTGTTTGCTTGTTTAAGGTTGAGCAAGCCAGGATGCCTGGGTGGCTCAGTCAGTGAAGCATCCAACTCTTGATTTTGGCTCAGATCATGATCTCAGGGTCATGAGGTCGAGTCCCGCATCAGGCTCCATGCTGGGCATGGAGCCATGGAGCCTACTTGGAATTCTCTCTCTCCTTCCCCCTCCACCTCTCCCTGCCACCGTTTTTTGTTGTTGTTTTTTTTTTTTTAAAGAAAGAAAGAGACAAAAAAGATTGAACACGCCAAAGAATTAATGTCTGTGGGTCAAATTTGGTCCTGAGGCTGCCACTTTGGATCTCTGTTCTAGAATAATCTTCAGTTTTAAAAAACTTAATGTATTTTATGTACTCCTGTTTAATTCTTTTGCGCTGAACAAATTTACACAGTAGTAAATGAGGTTATTTAATACTTGTAATTTGTAAATTCTAAAAAATATATATCTGTCCATCTGTTAACCCTAGGAAATCTAAATCTTAAAAAATCTAGCAATGAACCAGTGCGATGTGTGGGTAGCCACAGTATCTTCTAGATCCATGTCGACAAGTACTCTACCCAGGCAGCTGCTCACCTCCTTGCTTCCCACAGACAGGTGTGTGTCTCTGTGCTTTATAAGCATTTCGAGTCAAGACAAACCAAAAGAAAAAAAAATAAAGGAATGAAGAGAAAGAAAAGAAAAGCCAGAGAGCTTCCCGCCATGTAGCTGTCTGACATTTCTTTGAAAGAAAATATCCAAAGGGAGCTATACCTGCCGCTTGAAGACCGTTGGCATCGGCTGGGGTCTCTCTCAAGGATCAGCTCTCAAAACCCAGTCTGCCCGAGGCAAGCAGCGCAGAAATGTGTTCGGAGCCATGTGAAAAGTGTTCGATTGGCCAGATCATTTTCCAAGGTGGAGATGAAAACTCAAGGGGTTTGGATTAGAATGTAACAAACGGAGAAGCAATGAGGAGGTCAAAGCAGACAGAGCTTTAAAGCACCTTCGCACAGAAGAAGGCAGAAATACTGTAGTAAACCAGGAAAGTAACTGGCCCCAGCCTGCCCTTGCCAGGCTCCGCAGTGGGGTGAGCCCCAAATCCTCAGCTGAGCACGCTCTCAGCTGCCTGGTCTCCTGTGCTGACAAGCATGTCCTGCTTTTCAAAGGAGCTGATTGCACAGAGCTAGCAGACATCAGGGGGAAATGATGCTTGACTGGAACAAAATAAAGGGGGATTTCCGTATATCTATACTGTTTTCCTACAAAGAGGAAACTGAAAAAAGGACTTGAGAAGGCAAGAAATTTAGGCTAAAAAATGCCTGAGCTCACAGAAGAATTTTCCCATTCCTGATTTTTTTCCCCCAAGGGGAAATAGTCACTTAACGTGTTTTAAGTGATCGATGTGTCCCAAGAACTAACCTGGAATTCAGTTCTGAATAAGAAACAGTTCCTGCCTTTGGGTAGCTTTTCAGAAATCAAGAGTTTGTGGTCAAGAGATGAAATCAGTGGGCGGCTACCTGTCTGGTGTGCTGCACTAGACTTCATGGAGGCTTTGAAATAGATCTGATTCTTACTCTGCCACTGACTGGCAACCTTTCAAGCAAGTTCCTGAGTCTCAGGTTCTTCTCCTGTGGAAGGTGGAATCCTAATCCCTGCCTTGAAAATCTCACAGGGCGGTCATCAGTATCACACAGCATCATGTCTGTGAACCTGCTGAAACCAGCCAAGCATCATGCAGTCCCCATGCTCTAAAAAAACCCACTTTGAGGTCAGGAATATAAGATGGACACATGTGAAACAGCCCGTGAAGGCCCCTGGGTGGTTCATATTCAAGGGCAGTATATTTGGTGGCCGACTTAAAATTGGAAAGAAAAGGCAAACATGGAACTATCTGGTGAAAGTGGAGATTATTCCAAACATCTAGAAATTAAGCGTGATGTAGCCAGTACACGTGGTTTGCGGCGGCTGAGACTGACTGAGGAAATAAAGATTCTTTACCCTGAGCCCTGAGGAAAGACTATCCTGTTAGGATTCCTCCAGTTGCATGTGTCTTGGTGTGCCCTACAGAACATGGAGGGGACACGGGGTGGGGGTACCAGCCGTGGCCCCTCACATTGGCACCATGCCATGGGAGTCACTCTTTGGAAAGAAAGGCTCTCTCTCTACTTCGATTACCTACCCAGGATAGCTCCTGGATCTGTGTACATGTTGTGTACATGTGTGAGTGTGGTGGTTGTCTACCTCTTACTCTGACTCCACGTGACAGAATCAAGTGAAAATGTAGCCTGTGTGCCTGGGTGAGACTCTTAGTTACATTGGGTGTTTTCTTAATAAAAGGGGAAGGTTTGTTAATAGATTCCAGAAAATATGTAAACAGGTTATGTTAATTTAACAGCATCACAACCCAAGAAAAGATAATTTTACCATCTCTTAAAAAGAGCAGGTGAGGGGCGCCTGGGTGGCTCACTTGGTTAAGCGACTGCCTTCGGCTCAGGTCATGATCCTGGAGTCCCAGGATGGAGTCCCACATTAGGCTCCCTGCTCAGCAGGGAGTCTGCTTCTCCTGCTGACCTTTCTCCTCTCATGCTCTCTCTCTCTCAAATTAAAAAAAAAAAAAAAAAAGAGTGGGTGACTCGCACGTATCATCGCACTTCCTGTGAATTCACTGTCCCGCCTTCGGAGTCCAGGCAGACTTCAGTTTTACTTTGTTACGTTTGTTTGCTTAGTTTGTGAAGAGTAAAAGGTTGGTCCCAAGCCCCACCTGGTCTCCAGGAGACACATATTTCCGTGGAGAACTAAAGGAGCTCAGAGACCAAATGTAAAAGTGGAAGAAAACAAGTTGGGCCGCACAGCTCTGTTTCATCAGGGCTGTTCTCACCCATTGTAAACCTGAGCCTGAGAACTGGTGCATCTTTCCCACTAATCTGACAGCCTTCTCTCTTTTCCAGTGTTCCGTCTCCTGCGGCGGGGGGGTGCGGATCCGCAGTGTCACGTGTGCCAAGAACCATGACGAGCCTTGCGATGTGACAAGGAAGCCCAACAGCCGAGCTCTTTGTGGCCTCCAGCAGTGCCCGTCGAGCCGAAGAGTTCTGAAACCCCACAAAGGCCCAATTCCCAGTGGGCGAAATCTCCCAACATCTGAGCCAGACCCCCCGCAGCCCATCCCTCCAACTCCATCCAGTCCCAGAATGCTGAGCACATCCATGGTGCCCGAGTCTATGAGCACCAGTGCTGGGGCTGTCAGCAGCCCCAGTCCTACCACAGCCCCCAGACAAGGAGACATGGATGCCAAATGGTGGCAGAATAGTTCACACCAAACTGAACTGGGTTCCCATGATGTCCTTTCCACCGGTAGTACTTCCCAGCCCATCCCCACTTCCTGGTCTTCGAGTAGCCAGCCAAACGAAGGGAATGTTCCCAATTCAGACCCTGGTCCTACCTCAGAAGGAGACTTTTTCACCACAACAGTGAGTGGTTCTGATTTGCCAGCTTCCGGCAAGCCTGTGACGTGGCAGGTGACACCACTTTACGATACCTTGACCAAAGAACCAGGGATAGAGATACACAGTGGCTCAGGGGAAGACAGTGAACAGTCTGAGATCAAAAACGAAAACAACTCTGTAACATGGACCAAAATCAGAGTGGCTGGAAAGGATGCTTCGGTGGTGAAAAGTACAGAACTCCCCCTTGGACCTCCACCAACACCTTATCTCAGGGGGGCGTCCTTGTGGCCACCCTTCAGCACGGTGATGGAAGGTCTGCTGCCCAGGCACAGGCCTGCTACTCTCAAAAAGGGTACACCTGGTGCGGAGGTGACGATCACTGAAAAGCCAGCAAATACTCCATTCCCTCTGGGAGGAGACCACCAGCCAGCACCATCGGAACATTCAGTCCACCATAAACCTCCAGAACTCCCAGGCAGCATGAATCTAACGCAGAGTTCCGGACCGGTTCTGACCAAGGAAGATGCAACAAGTCTGATTGCCGAGGGGTTTTTGCTCAATGCTTCCGACTACAAGGAGCTCTCGACAGGCGGGAGCCCAGCATACTGGATCTCTGGAAACTGGAGTGAGGTAGGAGTTCCATTTCTCACCGCATGCCCAACTCTGTAGGGAAATAGCTAGGACTCTTGCATTCTGGCGCAGATTTCACAATGGGCTTGTTTAACATATAGCCCAATGTAGAAGAAACGTGAAGCCATTGGATCCATGTCCTTCCTCTCCCCCTCTCTCCTCCCTAATGCCGAAAATGAGAGAGGGAAGAAAAACTCTCCAGGGAGGGAGGACAAATGTAGTGAGATAAAATGAAAAGAACTCTGCACTAAGTCAGGAGGACTGGGCAAGCTAGCCGTGTAAGAGCAGAGAACTCAGTCCACATTTCAGAAGCCGCTTTGTAGCAGTGCCCCTGTAGACCAAGAGCAACACGCCCCCAGCTGCGAACACCTGAGGAGCGCCTTAAAGGGCCTCAGGTGGCACTTCACTCAGAAAACTGATGCTGGGACTCCAGATCTGTTAGGTAATCCTAATTGGGGTGGGAATCGAAGGTAAAATTCCTTAAAAGCATTCTCTAGTTCAGTGTTATGAAGGGATTTCTTTTCTTGTTGGTCCGTTTGCTTGCATGAAAACCAAATCATTTTGGCTCATTAAAAGAATTAGAATATGGAAGAAGAAGAAAATAAATATGACGACAGAATGTTGGCCCCTATTTTCAAGCTTCAGTATTTTGGCTGGATACTTGTTTTTCCATTTCTAGAACTAATTAATGTCCTTTGAAGCATCAAAATCATTTTTCCCCATTTGAATTTTGAATGCACAGGCTATGAGCTTGTTAAAATAACTTGACAACTCAAAAGAGGACTTTGTGGTAAAATAATCACATGTTCAAATTAGTCAGCATTTTTATCACAACTCATGGCTCCTCTCCCTGGCCAAAGAGAAATGAAGTATTTGTTGCTAATATAACCACTATACATTTAATTTGTAAAGCATGTTAATTTCCAAACCACTTTCATATCTAGCTCTTATTTTCTCCTTTTGACAATCCTGAGGAGCAGATAAGGTCTCATTTATGCCAATTTACAATAGAGAAAATAAAGTAACTTGTCTAAGGACACAGCTGTCAGTTGGAAGATGAACCTTCTAACTCCACTCTATTCCATTGGTAAAAAATACATTATATCTGAGTAAAGTGAGGTGACCCTGTAAATTAAACCAAAACAAAAGTATATATTAACTCAGGTAATCATGGAGGCCAGAACTTAATTGATATGTTTTAATTATAATCAAGCTATACTTGACTTATCACAAATGTCATCATTTGTCTTTGACAGAAATAAACTGTCTTACTGAATACATCATAGCTCACCAAAAATTTGGCAACTGTGGTGAAGCAACTGAGAGCTGTTAATTCCAGGTAGTTTGGCTAGAAAAAGGGTATTGGTCCACACTGCAGTTTTTCAGAGCTCCGAAAGGATATTACAAGAACAGAGTTCAGCATTTGGCAGAAATTCCCTTTGTGGTAGGGTTTGGTGCCTGCCCCCCTTATACATCTTTTGAGACAATTTTTTTTTAATTTTTAAAAAATATTTTACTTATTTATTTGACAGAGAGAGACATAGCAAGAGAGTGAAGACAAGCAGGGGGAGTGGGAGTGGGAGAGGGAGAAGCAGCCTTCCCACCGACCAGAGAGCCCGATGCGGGGCTCGATCCCAGAACCCTGGGATCATGACCTGAGCTGAAGGCAGATGCTTAGCAACTGAGCCACCCAGGCGGCCCGACAAAATATCTTAATACACAGAATTGTCAGAGAGGATGAGGACTCAGGATGAAAACTTTGGTTTTCCCTGCGGCTTTTTTATTCTGTCCACTTTTGTTTTTTTTAAGATTTTATTTATTTGTTAGAGCGCTCACACAAGCAGGGGGAGTGGCAGGCAGAGGGAGAAGCAGGCTCCCTGCTGAGCAACAAGCCTGATGTGAGACTCATGCTAGGACCCTGGGACCATGACCTGAGCAGAAGGCAGAGGCTTAACCCACTGAGCCACCCAGGCATCCCTATTCCGTCCATTTCTGAAGCTATTTCTTTAGGATGGCTTCTCAATTACCCCATTGAGATCAGTCTTCCCCAACCCCCTATAAAAACTCAGACAGTTTTCCGGGTCAGTGTCACCTAATCATCTCTGTCATCTCCTCTTTATTTCCTGTTAGTTCCAGGGCCAGGTGTTTCTAATCTAATGGCAGGAGGCACTTGGAGAAGATGAGATGCTTCTGTTTGTTACAGTGATGGATGGAGGGGCCCACTACCCACCGTGAATATCTGAAACCCAAAGATGTTAAAACCCTGCGACATTCAGGGAGGTCTCTTATAAGGAAGGAATGTCCCATCCAGAATGCCAGTAGTGCCCCAAACGTCGGTTACTGTTCCCAGCCCCTCTCTGGTCTGCGCACCCTGGGTCTCTCCCCTCGGCAGCGCTTCCCACATGTCACAAGAGACGTAAGCCTGCCAAGTCAGTCTTCGGGAATTTGCTAGCATTCCTGCTAGCAGGAATTTGCTAATCATTCCAAACTCCTGCTCACAGATCTTTCCTGTCTCTTCGTTCTTCTGATAGATCAACTCCAACAGTCCAGCAGTCTCTACAGCGTTACATAATCCAGCATTCCAAGCCTCCCTGCCCCACACTGCCTCCCCGTCTTCAGCTTCAGCAGATCTAAACTGCTCAGTTCCCCCCTAAGCCTCCTGCCCCCTCAGTCTGTTTCTGTTTTTCCCTCTGCCTCGAATTTCCTTCCCCTCCTCCTCTACCCTTGTAAATCCCTCCCCCCTTTCTTCAGGACCAAACTTTGAGTTGCTTCTTCCAAAAACCCACTCCTGATCCTTAAGATTGGCAGTAATTTCTAAAGTTCCTTATCATTTGATCCGAAATTGCTCTCACCATATCCTCCCACTTTCTGCCCTGCGTGGAAGGGCTGTTCACGCTCCCCACTGTACACAACACGTTCCTCAGATGGTGACATTAAAAATTAAAGAATGGCCATAAAAACCCAGTTAACACTGTCAACAGGCATATAGCTTGAAACCAGACTTTCTGGGCCGGAATCCGGGCCACTCACTGTCCATGTCCTCATGCGCTCAGGTTCCACATCTGTGTAACAAGGATAGTGACAATGCCCAACTCAAAGATCATTAGCAGGGAAGAGGACTAACTATGTGTAAGGTACTCGGGAGCGTATGGGGCACGTAGGGAGCCCCCAGTCAGTGTTTGCTCTGGAGTCTGTTCACAGAGCAGAAAACCTAGCCACTCTGCAGTGTGCGTGGCGTGGCACTTCCGTGGTCAGAAAATCACGTCCCACTGAATCACCCCATCGTCCGGTCAGACCCCCCAAGCCAGTCAGTTACTCGTCAGCAGAGCAGTTGTGTAAACTGATGCAACACAACGATTTTCCAGAACCACTCATGGCAGTTTTCACGTGATTCTGATGCACCCCTCCTTGTTAGTTCCAGCTCTGAACATCCCAAAACCTGCTCCTCGACCTAGGACATCGGTGGCCACACGGCCGCTAGCTGTAACAAGGATGGAGGTTTCCAGGACACAGTGAAGTCTCTCGCCTCCTCACGGTCCTCCTTTCTTGTCTCATCCCCCACTCCCAGCTTGAAACTAATACAAGTGACCGTCGATGGAGCCGCATCTCCCTTTTACTGTGTTCCATGATTTTCCCCACATCAGCTTTCCCTTTGCACTGTTGTCGGCTGCCTCTGTAGAAACTGTCGAAAAGGGATTCAGTGTCTGCTCCTGGGATCAGAAACGGGCAGGACTGAAGTCAGAGCCCCAGAGACAACACGCATTTATTTGCCACACAATTATGGTTCAAAGAATCCTGGACATCACTTGAGATTTACCACATTTTCACTACCCTGAGACGGAATTCCGTCTCACTAGGCCCTTTCCTGGGTTTGGGAAGATGTATTTTTCTCTCTGTCATATATGGAATTAACAACAGTGACGTGGCCTTGAATGTGGCTTCTATCTCTGGGCCCCAGATATCCAGAAAGTGGACTTACAATTTTGACCTCGCAGCTATGTCGTTTTAATAGATAACATTTGTAGGGTCCTGACCATGGGCATGAATGTCTGTGGTCCTAATGTTATCACCAGTTTTACAGGCTAGGAGGTTAGGAAACTGCAGCAGATCACACGACAGGGTAAACTGCAGAGCTCTCGTTGTACCCCGAGTCTCAGAAGGCGAGAGAAGTTGTGGGAAAGGTACCTCTTATGTAGCTGTATCAGTGCCTATTACTACAATAATGCCAGGTGACAAACCACCACAAAACCCCAGAGTTGTGTTCATGAGTCTGTGGGTCAGCTGGGAGGTTCTGCTGATCGGGCCTGAGCTCAGGGATCTCGGCTTCACCCAAGGGTGGGCTATAGGAGGGCTGGTCTCAGGTGGCCTCAGCGGGGTCACCCAGTTCTGTTTCACACGAGCTCTCATCCTGCAGGAGGCTAGCCCGGTTTCATTCTCATGGCAGAGATGGGTCCAAGACAGAGAACTGAAATTAACATGTCCTCTTGAGAACTGGTAAACCATACGGTGCTTTTTATTGGCCAAAGAAAGTCACAAGAGCAGCCTCGATTCAAGAGCTGGGGGGATATATCTCACTGCTTGATGAGAAGAGCTGCCAAGTCCCTTTGCAGAGAGAGAGAGCATGGCGTGTCCCATGTGGGCCACCAGGGCCATCACCCCATGACACTGGTCCAGGCTCTATCACACACCTGCGTGATGCAGCACAACAAAGATGTTAGGGACTTAGGTGTGAACCAAATCCTAAAGAACTTAAAGCTGGAGGAGACCTTACATCCATAAATGAGCCGGTTGGAAAAACGATGCCCTAGGCTGAGTTCTCCTCTTCCCTCTCTGTGATTCTGTGGTAGAGTCATCTACCCAGAGCCTGTGTCGTGTCACACATACATCCAACACGAGAGTCTGCCCAATGCGACACACGAGATTATATGGAGGATGAAATAGCACAAGAGAAAAGTAAGGCTGGTTTTTATTTACAGCTCATCAAAAGGAGCTTTCAAAGATGTCCTAAATGGAACTTCTACACTTTTTTTTTTTAAATAAGCCCAGAGCTATGTTTTACATGTGTACAGAGAGCCCCCCGCCCCCTTCTGAGAGTGGACAGGGGAGAAGGGATGCAAGAAAAATCAGCTGTACGGAAGAATAAGCACACAGAATAAAGGAAATTGGGGGGTGTAGTTTTCAAGGTGACCCCAAGCTAAACTTAAAGTATTCAAGAATTACGAATAAATAAGAACATCATGTGAGGAAAGGCTGTACATACATTACCAGAGGGCAAGTGGTGAAAAGCACCGGGCTGTAACATCTTTGTGACCCCCAAGCCCGGTCTGAGGACCCAAGGCATTGGCAGCACCTGGGAGCTGGTTGGAGATGCAGAATCTCCAGCTCTTCCCAGCCCTGCTGACTCAGCGCCTGCCTTCAGCAAGGAGCCCAGGTGATGCACGCGGACACTGACATCCCAGAGGATCTGCTCTCTCAGACCGTGTACAGCATTTTGGAGGCGGGGAGCCCTAGGCCCACTCCTCGGTCAAGCCAGCTCTTTGAGCTTCATGGGGCTTTTGGGGCACCATGACAATACCCATCTATCCACGGTTTGTCGTGGAGAGGAGGAAGTGACATAAGGTCACTGAGGTGTTCTACCAGGCTGCTGGGTGGATGGGACACCCTCTGTGAATGGACATCCTCTGGTGAAATGCAGGGGGCCGTCTGCCCACAGCCCCCAGACAGTCCCGCCGGGATGATTTTTAAAGAGAAGCAAAATCCCCCTCCAATTAGCTTTTCTTCTCCTGTGCTGATCAGGGATTCTCATCCAGTCTGTTTTATTAGAATCACCTGGGGCATTTCTTTTCTTTTCTTTTTTTTATTTTTTAGGATTTTATTTATTTCTTTGATAGAGAAAGAGAGTGAGCACAAGCAGGGGGAGTGGCAGTCTGAGGGAGAAGCAAGCTCCCCAACAAGCAGGGAGCCCAATGTGGGACTCGATCCCAGGGTACTGGGATCGTGACCTGAGTGGAAGGAAGACATTTAACGGACTGAGCCACCTAGCATCCCCCCAACGCGGGGGCATTTCTTTTTGCACAGATGCCTAGGCCCTATCCAGGGTGATTCTCATTAATTTGGTCTGGGGCAGGTATTTTATACCCAGCACCGGTATTTTTGTAAAAAGTTCTGCACCTAGGTGAGCCTCCAAGACAGAACTCCTGACTGCAGGGTGTGGTGGGGCATGTCTGAGAAAGCGGCCCTCAGCCTCTGTCCTCTCTGTCCCCCTCCCCGCCACAGTGCTCCACCAGCTGTGGGCTGGGGGCCTACTGGCGAAGCGTGGAATGCAGCACCGGGAAGGACTCTGACTGTGCCACCATCCAGAAGCCTGACCCCGCTAAGAGGTGCCACCTCCGTCCCTGTGCCAGCTGGAGAGTGGGGAACTGGAGCAAGGTGAGTGACTGGCCCCGCCGCGTTCTGGAAGGGACCGCCTCGGTGTGTCTCCTCCCTTCTGCCCTTTCCTCTGAGAGGACTTGGAAGAGTAAATCCTGGGCATCCCCACAGGCCCCCGTGAAGTTGCACAACAGTCTTTGAACACGTACAGAGTTCTGAGTAACCCACATGTTTTACCTGCCTGTCGTTTCCCTTCCCAGATAAACTGGAATTAAACCTTAAATTCGGGTCATGGATTGCTGGTCCAGCATGCCACATTGTTTCTTGAGGACTCACATGTAGCCTTCTAATGAGAACTAGACAGCATCCCATGTATCATGACGTCATGACTCAGCAGCTGCTCACAAAGCAAGTGTGCTCTTTCGTTGCCAGACCCCAAAGGAGAAGAAAGCTGAGACATAAAGAAAAAATCAGTCTTTCAAAGTGTATTTCCCATACTGATCTTTTTGAAGAATGGTTTTACTGTCTCTGCTGATCTAGCTGTGGTTACTCCTTTTGCTGTGCTGTCTGTAGGGTCCCTTATGAAAGACCATCAGGCTTTGGGATTCTTTGGCCTTGGTGCTTTGGGGCACTAACCAGGCCCAGCCCAGCCTGGGGCTGAGTCAACCGCTGCGGAATATGCCCGGGCTCTGAGACACCTGTCAGTGGTGGGGCTGACAGCTGATCAGCAGGAAGAGGGGAAGAGGTGTGAGCTGGGTGCGTACCTTCTGTTTGCCAAGCATGCCTCACACTAGCATGTCCTCTGGGCCCCATCTTCTCTCTGGGGAGCCAGTTTCTCCTGACAGCTGAGACACAGAAGGGGAAAGAAAGAGCTACCTGGAAGTTTGGAGAGGCTGGTGAGCCTTGTAAATGATAGGGCCATCATCCAGTATTGAGCTCCTGTTCTCAGGCAAGCAGGACCACCAGATGTCTCACGGGACATCTCTGGTTCTAACGGACTTATCTGGAAGACTGGAGTGTGCAGCATCATTTATCTCCTTTAGGCCCCTTCTTGCAAAGTAAGGCTCTGATTCTGGAGAAGAAAGGGAGAGTAGGGTTACTCCTTCAAAGATTACCACACATCCCATTGATACCTGCCACCCTCCCTTTCTTCTGCTTTCATGTCATTTTCCTTTCAAGAAGGCATGCTGGTTCTTTCTTCTTTGTCTTCCAACTCATAACAAACGCAAGATCCAGCGAAAACCAAATGCTTTGCTAAAGATTCTCTTCCACATCCAGCAAAATCCCAAGAGACATTTTATATCCCTGACCTGGCCAAATGTTGAGCAGTCCTAACGCTCTGCTTTGCTATTACTGGGAACAGTCCTTCCCTTGGAAATTGCATGGCTCGAAGAAAGGACAGATATGCGAAATTGCTCACACTTTCAAAAAGGCACTCCAGTAAAAAGTACCAGGAATTCTAGCCTGTGAAAAACCCTGAATGAGAGATCCAGAAACCCTTCTCTGGGGTCAGGTCTCCCGAGGAAAGCCCTGCTCTACCAGCTCATACCTCCCCGGTCTGTCCCTGGGGGTGCACTGTCATGGCCGGGAGGGCTGCGGGGCTATGTACGCCCCCCTGCAGTGGGGCTGGTTCTGGTGGTTTCCTGGGAGCTCTGGTATATCACCACGCCTGCCAGAATGTGATAGCTACCACATGCAGGATTGGTCCTCTAAGTTACCCCATTCCTCCCACTCAAGAGAATGTCTCTTCTCAGGATACTAGATAAATCTTGTCAAAGATGTGGCTTAACCACTGACAGCCAATTGCCCTGACTTCCATGTTTCTGTTATTATGGGTCTTACACACCTGACTTCCATTTCTCCCAGGCATGTTGATTTAGATTTTATCTTAAATTTTGAGGAGTAAGTGTAATTCCTTCTTAACTACCACATTATTAACCAATTCATACGGAGGTCTGAAGTCCAAATCATGGACCAGGAAAGATTTGAGGGATTCTTCATTTCACTGTTGTATTAGGACTTTGAAACTCTTTCAGAGGCAAACCTCCAAAACCTAGAGTAGGAGCATAGGTCCTTTTTTTGCCTTTAAATGTCCAGATGGTTTAGATTCTGCCCCGTTGGTGCTTTGCCTTTTCACAGATACTTTCTCAGAGAGAAGAATTCCAATTTTACCTTGAATCTTTGGCATTATCTCCCCACTCTCCAATCCCCCCATCCACAGACACTGGGATTCTCATAGAACTGTGCCCCGATGCCTCGGGGTCACTCACCAGCAGTCCCCCCTTGCTTTGTGATGGCTGTGGGAGTTGTGGTGGTTTTGCTGACTTCTGTCTCCAGCGCCATGCGGCTCCCTGAGGAAGCCTGGTACAGCTGCTGGGGACAGGCTCCCCTGGGTGTGAGAGTAGAGTAGGAGTCTACATTCAGCCCTCCGCCTTCACATGTCTAGAAGCAATCTTTCAGCATGGCTTGGTTCCCCTTCATGCATCAGTCGGTCTGAAGCAAAGTTCAGGTCGCAGTTCTCGGGTTTCTCCCAGAGGCATGCTTGGAAAGACCGTTCTGCAGAATGGCATCCTGAAAGCGTTACTAGGCAGTGGACGAGACCCGTGTGGGTTGGCAGCCCTGCTCTGTCATGACCAGCGTGACCCTGGTGCATTCACCTTAGAAACTGTGCTTCTCTCACCTCTGAGAAGCAAAGTGGATGCTATTGCCTCCACTTACCTCCGAGAGTTGTTACAAGGGTCAGAAAAGACAGTGTTCGTGAAACAGCTTTGTAAATGGCAAAAGACTATTCAGGGGAAATCCAGGTGAAAGTTAGGACTGGTCCTTAGGTGCTTCCTAACATCTGGCTTCCTGGACTTGGGCCAGAAAGCCTGTAGACAAGTGACAGCGGAGAAAGTTCTGTCAACGGAATGACTGGCTGGAGCAGGTGTCCACTCCTCTGGACGAAGCAGACAAGGTGCTCAAAGTGTCTGTGAACTTTGGAGAACTTGACCTACCCTGGGCCCTGGCACTCTCCAGATACTATCATGTGCCCAGCATTACCCAGAGCTTTAGATAATCAAGTCCATTTTCATCCAGCTCAGGACTTTCTTTATAATTCCCACCGAGGAAGCGAAAGCTCGGGGTGTTTAAATTACTAACGCTTGATCACACAGCTGTTACTAAACACTCCCAGTTTTAAGAAACCATCAACAGGGGGACACGTCATCTATTTAATGACAGCTTTTCAGGAAGAAGGGGAACACTACACAATAAATATGTACATCAGTACATGCCAATTTCAGGGCATTAAAATTTGTAGGAGGGAAAAAGAGGGAATGTTGTCATGCAGGAAATTTAAGAAGTGACAAAATGGGTTTGAAAAGCTTCCATTGGGTTTGACCCCAAAGCGATGCACCACTCACAGCCCCACTCACCACCTGGTGGAACATCTTGATGCCTGACCCTTTTGAAGTTTTGTAAACTGGTGGTTTGACAGGCCCTTTCTTTGCTTTCTGAGAACAAGCACTTCCCTTTTCATAGTTAAGTTGTAACAGATCTTGATTATTTCTGAAATGAATCACAAACAATTCTACATTTTTTTTCTTGGAATGTTCTGTTTTCCCTCTTCAGCAGTGTTGCCATTTTATTTTTGCAGCCTTTGACTTTTGCTGGAAAATGAGAGAAAGTGGCAGCCTTTCCTTATGGTCCTGGGTTTCAAATATTGGCTAATGTATTTGTATGTATCGCTAGTATTCCTGTCTCATTCTTCTTCTTTTTTTTTAAAGGATATTCTTTTTTATTTGCTATTTATCATCATATTTTTTTAAATTTCATTTCTTTTCAGCGTAACAGAATTCATGGTTTTACACCACACCCAGTGCTCCATGCAATGCATGCCCTCCATGATATCCACCACCTGGCTCCCCCAACCTCCCACCCGCCGCCCCTTCAAAACCCTCAGGTTGTTTTTCAGAGTCCATAGTCTCTCATGGTTCATCTCCCCTTCCAATTTCCCTCAACTCCCTTCTCCTCTCCATCTCCCCATGTCCTCCGTGTTCTTTGTTATGCTCCACAAATAAGTGAAACCATATGATAATTGACTCTCCCTGCTTGACTTATTTCACTCAGCATAATCTCTTCCAGTCCCGTCCATGTTGCTACAAAAGTTGGGTATTCATCCTTTCTGATGGAGGCATAATACTCCATAGTGTATATGGACCACATCTTCCTTATCCATTCGTCCGTTGAAGGGCATCTTGGTTCTTTCCACAGTTTGGCGACCGTGGCCATTGCTGCTATAAACAT
>PISX010021182.1:0-34208 GCA_004024625.1 Mellivora capensis
CCATCCCCGGACGCCTCCCCCCACCCGCCCCGCAGCCCTCCTGCGATGTCTCACGTTGACAGGGTCCATGCTGCCCCATCAGCTCTCGGCAGGCCTGCTGCCCCGGCCCTGACCCCAGCTCTCCTGAGAGGTTGAAAGGCCACAGTGAGATAACCCAGCTCTGCGCCCCCACCCTGCAGAAGGTCAGTTAAAAAGTATGGACATGGAGGAAGCCCCTTGGCTGCCTCTCCGGGCTCCTTTCAGAGCCTCCCCAGGTACGGAGCCCTTACTATGTGCCAGGCATGGTGCTGGGCTCTGAAATGCTTCAGTTAAGAGCGTGAGCTCTGAAGCAAGGTACCAGGTCACTCTGGGACTTGGTTTTCTCATCTGTGAAATGAAGGTGATGGCAACAGTACCTTCCTCAATGTTTCAATCCTCCCAACAGTTTGTGGGTACGTGTGGGAGGTTTCACCTGTGTATTAACTATCTTCCTATATACACACATCCTTGTTTATATATGTTCTCTTTCCTATAAATAGTTCCTGGTCCCTTTTTATGTACAGTTAATTGTATATATATTAGGTGGGTGGATAGATACATGCGTACAAGGCCATGGAGGTTAGAGCAGGGCAAGAGTTTAGGAAGTGCGTGCTCTTCCCAGAAGCTGTCTTCATGGTAGATTCACACTCTGACCTTGAACTCGGTCCGCACGCACGTGGCTTCAAATTCCAGTTCCGCAGAGAATAATGGTCTCCCAAGAGGATTGCCAGGGGGGAGGCTGGGAAAATGTCCTCTATTGCTACCCTTTCTGAGAGTCAGGAGTGTCAGAGGGGACGTGTCCCTGCAAAATTCGGGGCCACGTGGACAGATTTCTCTAAGGAGAGAAGAGGTGTGTGCAGCCCTGTGGAGGGGTTTCTGTAACCGCAGGGTCTGGACTTGGTCTTCCGACAGGGTCGGGCAGGGAGCTGGCTCGTGTCGCTGCATGACCCTCGGGGCACGTTTGCGTTGTGTTGGGCATAGTCTGTGTGAGAAGCTGCTCTGGTGGGGGGGGAGGGGGCGCACCTGGCAGCCCCATCAGGACATCCTCCTCTGAGGATGGCTGGAAGTGTACTGGTGAAGGGGGGAGGGAGATGGGGCCTCAAGGGAAGCTCAAGGGTCCCTTCTGACGTCCTGGAAAGGCTTAGCCTAATTTATCTTCTATCGTGTTCTGTAAAATGGGGACATTAGCTGACCAGGATCACAAGGTAATAGACACAGCAGAACTGGAACCTCAAGATGGCTCCGTGGGTTAAATGTCTGCGTTCAGCTTAGGTCATGATCCCTGGGTCCTGGGACTGAGTCCTGCATAAAGCCTGAGCCTGCTTCTCCCTCTCACTCTTCCTGCTGCTCCCCCTGCTTATACATACACACTCTCTCTGTCTGGCAAATGAATGAATAAAATCTTTAAAAAAAAATTCAATCAACCCAAACTCCTGGCTAGGTAGTTAGCCAAGTGTGTTTGATCTACCCATGACCCTGGTGAGCTGGGGACCCTTTCAATTCTCATTTTTCAGGAAGGAGGAGGGCAGCAGAGCCGAGCACTTTCTGAAGAACAGCCATGGACTGAGTGCCCCCAGACACCGTGCACCAGACTATGATGATTTGATAACAGGGTCAAAGGACAGTTGTCCCCATTGCTCAGATGGGAACACTGAGGCGCAGCAAGGTCCAATCACCTGTCCAGCGCCTCTGGGAGAGCAAGTGGTAGAGCTGGGTTGCAAACCAGTTTCTCAGGCTCCAAACCCCTTTCTCCACCAGTGCAGGTGCGCTTGAAGGGTGTGGGGGACCCCTTGTGGCTAACTTTTGCCTCGCTTGAAAAACAGTTCCACTAAAAGGAGACTGGCTGCCTGGAAAGGGGAGGGGAGGTTGATATGATAAGCCGAAGTGCTTTTTTTTTTCTTCTGGGGGAAAATATTGTCCTATGAAAAAGATCAAAAATTCTTTTTATCATGCTATTTTTTAAAGAAGATTTTATTTATTTATTTGACAGAGAGATCACAAGTAGGCAGAGAGGCAGGCAGAGAGAGCGGGGAAGCAGGCTCCCTGCTGAGCAGAGAGCCTCATTCGGGGCTTGATCCCAGAACCCTGAGATCATGACCTGAGCTGAAGGCAGAGGCTTAACCCACTGAGCCACCCAGGTGCCCTTACCATGCTATTTTTTTATAAAGTTTTTTTGTATTTATTTGAAAGAGAAAGAAAACGAGCAGGGGGAGAGGCAGAGGGAGAAGCAGCCTCCCCACTGAGTGGGGAGCCCAACACAGGGCTCCATCCCAGGACCCTGAGATCATGACCTGAGCCAAAGGCAGATGCTTAACCAACGGAGCTCTCCAGGCGTCCTCTTTTTACTGTACTGCTATGGAACAAAGCCACTGCTTTGGGGCCTCCATCTACCCACCTATAAAACGAGATGACTGATGGATTTTTGATGACTCAATCATGCCCCATCACTAGACACACTGCTCATGTTTTGGAATATCCTAGAAGTTGGGATACACCCAAAAGGTCTTCCCGTGGATGTGGAGGGTCATGCTGTCTGTGGCTCCTTTCAGACTACTCCCCTCCAAGGAAAGAGGGATGTCTGCTTCTGCCCCCCTTTGTCAGAAGCGCCAGTCACTGGCCATGTGTGCTTCTGGTTCCCCAGAGTCTGTCCATGACCAGCGGCGACAAATCCCCAAAACTGGGGGCTTCACAGCCCCCACAGGACATGGGACGGATGCAAGTGTCCATGCAGAATGCTGTCAGGATAAACTCTGGGGAAGGGTAAGAAGTTTGAAAGCACCTCCTATGATTGTAGAATGCCCCCCACGTGGGGTGGTGTCACACCCCCTGCCTGATACTTTAGCTGACCGAGGTCACCGCCGTCAGCAGCCCCAGCCCATTGCTCTAGCCAGCAAGGCCCCTGGCTCTGGCATCTTCCTTCCTCCTGGAGAATCAGCCTTTCTGGGTCCCTAGATGGGGTTTGGGCTACTCTCGCCTGCCACCTCCTTCCCCAGGAGCGTTCCAAGTCAGTTCAGCGGTGAGGGTTGTGCGCGGGTGTTAGAAGCCCGTCCTACCCCTGGCTCTGCCACTTGCTATTTGTGCGACGCCAGGCACTGCCTTTCCCCTGTCATACCTGGGAAGATGCCGAGGCTCAGGAGGGGCAGCAATTCCCCTGAGGCCACACAGCTGCTAAGTGGCCGAGGAGGGCTTTGAACCCAGCTTGGTCTGGAGCTGCCCAGATCTTTAAATGTGCACTCCTGGCTTTCCTCCCTTTCTGCTCCTTCTGCTCCGCATCTTATCGCAGGCTGCACCTTAAATGCAAAAAGCAGATATCCGGGTGACACTAGGTCCCCTGGGCAGCAGGGTCCGCCATCATCTGAGAGGTTCAGGGCACTCCAGTCCTATCCCATCCCCAGTCTTCTGCCAACCAGTGGCCAGTCCTGGATTTGAGATGTTGTGTAAGCCCCATCTATGCAAAGGGTGGTATGTGGACCACGGGACAGCCCCGGGTGCCACCCAGCCCTCCTGAACCTCAATATATGTATATAATCTATGTATATATAAAATATATATCATATTACATGTATAGTATACATATGTAATATGTACCTGCTCTCTCCTGGCCATCCCTCCATCTTTCCCCATCTCTCCTTCCCCCATCCCTCCTCCCCTCTGTCCTCCAACCATCTCTTTCGCCCATCCCCCCCCATGCACACACACACACATCTGTGCAGCAGGGGGGAGGGGCGGGGGGCTAATGCTCCCTCCCTCTCAGGTGTGTCTGAGGACTGAGGGAGCTGATGCATGCGCAGTACTTACAAGGGGCTCATCCGCCATCATGAGCACCTACTGGCCCTCGTCACTGTCACTGCTGTCTGCAAACACTTGGCCAGAGTTGGGCTGCAGACCCCATCTTCTTCTGAGCCCAAGCAGGCCGTTCTGTCCTGGGCTCCAGGATTCCTCATGATGTGGTTTCTGGCAGGAGGGGCATCAGCACAGAGGTGGGCTGCAGGCTGGAGACATTTGGGAGGAGGGAGCAGGGAGGGCTTCCCAGACACCTCTGAAGCCCCCCCAGCCCAGCCCCCAGTGTTTTCCACCTGCTGGAGGCCTGGCCCCCCAGGGCTTTCTTGGCCGCTGATGATTTCTACTGCCCTGAGTCCAGGCCCAATGTCCTGAGCAGCCCCGATCTTTAAATGCACCTTCTGGCCATGTGAGCCAACAGCAGGAGGACTTGGGGGGACAGGAGGGTTCTTCTGAAACCCTGACAGCCTGGGCCGGAGGAAAAGGGGAGACTTCTAGCAGAAACCAGGCCCAGCCCCTGCTCTGTTCACCCAAGGCCCACAGAGGAAGGAGAGCCCAGAACGCACCCTGCAGAGCCGGCCAGAGGCGGAGGGCTTGCCACCTGGATGGCTCCCGAGAAACCCTGCCAGCCTCCTGGCTGAACCCCCAGCCCCCCATCTGCCCCAGGATTCCCCTGATGGGTGCCCCAGCGAGAACCCAGCCCATCTTCCCTAGCAGCTGGCTCCCCAATGAGGGAGAAGGAAGTGAAGGGTGGTCCAAGCAGCCTCCTGAAAGTTCACAGGGCTCAAATCTCTCACTCCTCAGGGGGCCTGGGCCGGCTTGGTTTACCTCCATGTGCCAAAGAGGGGAGGGCCTTGTGGGAGGAAGGAGGGAAGAGGGGCACATCTGCTGTGGTCTGAGTTAGTGCTTATTGAAAAATGGGGGTCTCACCCTTTAGGACCCCAGAGCACAGACCTATTGAATCTCAGTGCTCCTGGGGTGGGGGGTGGGTGTCTGGGAATCTGCATTTTCCTAAAGGACCCCTTCCCCCCGGGTCTCCACTGACAACAAATGTTTGGAACCACCAAACCTTCTCAAGCTTGGAGTTGTGGGCATTTGGAGCCAGACAGGCCTTGTGATGGGGCTGTCCTGTGCATGGGATGCCTCTGAGCACTGACCGCAGGGCCGCTACCCTCCAGACGCCAGTGGGCTGTGTCGCTCTGTTTCCTAGGGGTGCTTCCACAGATGACCACAAACTCAGCAGCTTAAACATCACAAATTTATTATCTCCCCGTTCTGTAGGTCAGAAGCCTGCCCCGGCCCTGGGCGAAGGGATACCAGCAGGGCTGTGCTCTTTTCCAGAAGCTTGAGGGGAGAGTCCGCTGCCTTTCTTCTCCCTGCTGCTAGAGGTCGCTCACGTTCCTTGGTTCCTGGCCTCTCCCTCCTCCTCCAGAGCTGGCAACACAGTGTCCCTCAGAATGTTGGCCGGAAGTCCCATCTCTGACTCTCTTTTCATGCCTCTCTCTTCCTGTTTAAGGAGCTTTCCCATTCCATTTCCCACCCGGATAATCCAGGGTGATACCCCCATTTTAATGTAAAACCATTAGCTACCTTAATTCCATGTGCGGCCCCATCTCCCTTTGCCACGTCACGTAACATATTTGCAAGTTTACAGGGATTAGGACACGGACGTTTTTGAGGGGACCCCGATTCTGCCTACCACACTAGAAGATACCCCCAGACTGTGACAGTCCAACGTGGCTCCAGACATTGGCAAATGTCCCTGGGGTTGGGGTGGGGGGGGGGTCACCTAGGTTGAGAACCACTGATCTAGAGGCTTCTCAATTGTCTTAAAGCCCTTCTTCTGACAGTCATGCTCTCTAGTGAGTCCATTGGAACGACACAGAGTCTGGGGGAAAAGCCTGTGTCTGGCAAATAGTGAGTATCGAGCCCCAGAACCTTCACAACCCCCCTGCGAGGCCAATGACCACACATGGGCAAGCAAGGTGACCTGCATGACCTCCAGTTCCTCATCCGTACCAGAACTGTGTCTGGAGCTCTGGAGATTAAAGCAGAAAATGCATGGAAAAGTCTCCCCACACAGTGCCTGGGGACCAGTGATGCTGAGGAAGACTGTCCCCAGCAGAAAAATAGTATCAGGTGGGCTATCTTGGGGTTCCCCAAGTCAGAGCCCAAGACAGAGGTGGCTTTGGGAGGTGATCTCAGGGAGCTACAGCAGAGGGCGGCACGGGGAGGGACGGATGGGGGAAGGAGGACCAGGGAAAGCCAAGTAGAAGGTGTGTTATTGATCTGAATACGACTAGGGACACGGGCTCGAGTCCTACATGGGCACCCGGCAAGCACCACGCAGAATACGCCCCTGACGTTTCCACCCGAGACACGGGAGAAGGGTGTGGAAAGCATTTATCACCAGCTCTAGACCTGGTGAGCTGAAGGTTGCCTGGAGGATGTTAACTCCCGAACTCTGCCCGCTGTGTGTAGGTGTCCAGACGGCCGAAGGCTCTCTTGCTGTGAGCAGAGCAGCTCAGAGCAAAAACCCACGGATGTGAAATAAGGAGAAGGTGATGTTCTGAGGGGCTGGTATCCATGGCAACAGGATACTGGGGCTGAAAGGGAACTGGAAAGGGAATTAGGGCTAAGAAGTCACCCCGTCTACTTCGCACACACTAGGGGTTCAGCCCAGACCATAGAGAAGCCTGGGTCCCGATCCCAGCTTCGCCTCTGGAGAGCCTTGTAATGGAGTAAGACCCACCGCCTCTTTCTGCCCCAGTGTCCTCCTCTGTGATTGGGGATACCACTGGTGCCAATCTCATGGGGTTGTCTCAAGGATGAGATCAAACCATGTAGGTAAAGTGCCTTAGAGTTTAACCAGAGGAAGTTCCTAATACAGAAGTAACTCAAACACAGATGTCGAACCCCACTGTTTGGGAAAATATATCTGCTCCCCTTGCCCTTTCTTTTGGAAATGTCTGCAAAACAGACCAACGTGTCCTCGCCTGAAAAATGGAACTAATAACAAAACCTAGCTCACAGGGCATAGTGAGGAGTGAGGGGAGCATGTGCCCATGCAGACGGGCACCCGGCACACAAAAGTGCCAAGTCTTGGCATGATTAGAAGTAACTCTGTTAAAAATGAAGGGTTAGCTTCAGAGAACTGAGGGACTGGGACCAGGTTTTGTGTGTGAACCCAGAAGGAGCCCAAATCAGAGAAAGGCTCTGCCCCAGACCCTGAGGTGACGGGGAGGTGTGTCAAAGTGGCGAGCACAGAAGCTGACGTGCCTGAGGGAAGCTGGGAACCCAAGCATCACCTACAGCAGGCTGTGTAGACCAGAGGAGGTGTGGGGAGCACACAAGAAGACCTCTATCCCTGGAAGGCCAGAGTCCCAGTCACTGCTCTGTCCCAGCCTTGCTGTGTGACCTTGGGTGATTCCCTGACCCTCTCTGGTCCAGAGCACCTATCTGAATAGTGAGACTGTAGACTGTGGAACAGCTGAAGGATCTCCTAGCCAGACACCCCAGCATCAGTTTTCCTCTCTCTTAGCCTCTGTCCATCTCTCCTTCCCCCCGGACGCTCCTCTGATCCTGGGGGGTCTTGTACACTGGAAGCCTTGGGACTGGCAGGATCATCTTCCCAGTGCTTGTCACCTGGCTATCTAGTTCTTCACCACCATCTGTCCAGTGGGACTTGGTGTCCTTTGGACCTGTCATCTCTGTCTCTTCTCCCTTGATCTCCCTCCTTACCTCATCCCCAGCGCTTGCCCGGTTCTGATCTCTGCATACTGAGAGCCACCTGGGAAACCTGCAGGGATGTTAGCAATGTCGTGACCACTTTCTAAACAGGCAGCGCTGAAGCAGAGCTCCGCCTGGCCTGGGGGAAGTCACCCCGCCTTCCCCTTTCTCTGGAAGCTTCCCGCAGGTAGATGCAGCAATCATGCTTTTTTATTTTCTGTGTTTTCTGATGTTTTGACATCAGGGGCCTCCCTGATCCTGGAGAGACTTTTCCTCTGGCCCCACGGATTCCTAGACCAAGTAAAGGACTTGTAAGCCAACCAGTCCAGAGCTCACTCCCCACCCACCCCCCCATAGGATATCACACTCTGGGCCACTGTCCCCCTAGTGCCCTCATCACCCCAGGGCCAGGTAGTAGACAACTAGGGACAGCCACGAGGCTCCAGAGCCCCCAAAAACTGTTCAAACGAGCTGATCTGAAGCCTACTTAGCCTGCCTTGCCTTGCTTTTCCTGGAGAAACCACCAGGAAGGCTCTCCCCCTCGTCCCTCGCCGTCCCTGCCTCCTGACTACCACCCCCTCCTCCCACGAGTGCATCCCGGTGTGCACCCCTGTGCCACACCATTCTTCCTGCTTCCAGGGATCCGTCTGTATAGACGTCCTCCTTCAAGACAGTCACCTCTGTGTTTAGCATCTGATTAAAGCAAACCCCAGGTGCCTTCTTAAATGGGGTGTGTCGGCTCTCATTGGTGATTCAGGACAAGACCTCGTGTGGGAACGCTGAAAAGTCAGCTCTCCACTCACTCGTTCATTGTTCCCATTCAGGCTTTCGGATTATATGCAGGATTATATACCAGTCTCGCCTGGGTGCCGGTGTGTTATTTTCCTTTGAACCCCCAAAAGTATTCTTTGGGGAAACGCATGAGCCTAAAAAAGCGTTTCTCCCATTTTGGCTGCTCCTTGGAATCACCTGGGGGAGCTTTGAAAACTCCTGATTCCCCAGGCCCCACCCCTAGGGAACGCGATGCGATTGGTCAGGACTTTTCAGAGCTGTCCGGGAGAGTATACAGCGCACCCAGGTTTGAGGGCCATGGGTTGCAACAGTCTGTGTCCCCGTGTACGATGCTTCTGGAAGGGACTGGTGCGTGGACCTTCTATTTACCTAAATCCCTGATCCCATTGGGGAATTAGTAACCCTTTCTAGGGGTGGTCTCAGTCCAGAAATGCCCTCCAAATCACTTAGTGAAATACGCTAAGTATCTCTAGAGGTGGGGATGGGGGTAGGTTCCTTCTCTCCAGTGCAATCAGACTAAAATCTCAGCCATCCTAATACTGGACGAAAAGCTCTCTGTGGTTTGCGGTTCAGTCTCCACCGTCAAGATCTGTCATGGACTGAATTGTGTCCCCCTGACTCCCTCCAACCTCAGAAGGTGACTGTATTTAGAGCTAGAATCTTTATAGAGGTAATAACGTTAAAGTGAGGCCATTCGGATAGGTCCGAATCTTGACGGTGTCCTCTCAGAGGCTGAGATCTGGACACAGGCACCCCCAGAGGGAAGATTACGTGAGGACACAGGGAGAGGGAGGCTGCCCCCAGCCAAGGACAGGGGTGGGCAGAAAGAACCTTCATCGCGGGCCTCTAGGCTCCAGAGCAGCGAGAAAATACATTTCTGTGTAAGCCCCCCTGCAGCCCTTTGTCACAGCCTCTGTCCCAGCAAATGGATACACTGTCATACACCTACTCAAAATACGCTGCATTTCAGACAGCTTGGCTCTTTTTTTTTTTTTTAACAGATTCTTTCTCTGAGAGCAAGAGCAGGGGGAGAAGGGACAGAGGGAGAGAGGGAATCTTAAGCAGGCTCTATGCCCAGGGCAGAGCCCAACACGGGGCTCGATCTCACGACCCTGAGATCATAACCTGAGCTGAAATCAAGAGTTGGACATTTAACTGACTGACCCCCACCCCCAGGTGCCCCTCAACTTGGCCTTTCTTAACACAGGGCTGGCCAACCACCAACTCAAGGCTTTTGACAGTGGGAAAGGAGAGTAGAAGGCAGGGGATCTGGCACCTTGGGCACGGTTCCGTCTCTGCCCTGCTGCATCCCCCAGGACTTCATGCACCCACCGCCACTACTGCCCAACACTCTTGGGCCTCACTTCCTAAACAAACTGCTTGCACTCTAGTCCTCGCCTCAGGGTCAGCTTCTGGGGGGAGTCCAGTCCCAGACACCTACCCGTCTAGAGATCTGAGCCTCTGATCTATCCTGAGTTGGAGCTGAGGTCATTTTCATGTGTGTGATGATGGGCTTGGCTGGGCTTGCCTTGGCCATGGCTGGTATCAGGAGAGGACAGTTGTCCAGGTCCCATCCTGAGCTGCCCGGTGCCCAGGGTGGCAACTGTCCTCTGCAGCAGAAGGCCGCCTCCCCAGCTCCTGTCCCCTTTTAAACAGACGACATGCCTATAGTTCTTGGCACCACAGGTCTTGTGCCTGGGTCAGAGGTTGGCACAGGCTCACCCCTGCCTTGACGCCCATCTTCAACATGCTACAATTTGTGCGACCAGTTCCTATTCCAATTCCATTCAAAAGAGAGTGACCATGAGCCTGCTGAGTCTTACGGAGGAGAGGAGTAGGCTGGGATATCCCCAACATCTAGACACATGGAAATAACGAAGGTGGCCCATTTAAAAAAAAAAAAAAAACACATCCCTAAAAGTTGAGAACAGAAAACCAAGTTGCTGTCAACTTTCTCAAAACACTAGGCACAAGGCAGGGGGAAAAAAATCTTTCTTCATCAGCCTGCCCGTGCATGGGCGGTCCCCAACCAAGATATATTTCCTTTGGCCGTAAGATTGTTTTATGGGCTGTTTTTGGAAAAGAAGTAAAAGAAGGTTTTTGAAAATCGTCATCAGATGCTTCCAAGAAAATTCAAACCTCTGAGCAGAGTCGGAGGTGGTGTGGTTTTGCCTGGGCATGAGCTGCCCAGGAGCCGGGGCCGGGGGGGCGGGGGGGGGTCTGGCCAGCTCTGGCCAGGGCCGGCGGAGCCCGGGGCACAGGAGGTCATGCTCACGGACATGCCAGTGGGCCACTCCACGCAGGACTGCCCTGCAGAGCTCACAAGGGGCTCATTCTCTCTGAGACAGCTGGGCATCGGGCTTGGGAGGAAAGGTGGAGACTGTGTATCTTGGCCAAGCAGAGAGAAGGGTCCGGGAGGTGGTCCTTTCAGAAAAGAGTCATCTGCATGTCCCATCCTGGTAAGAGGAGCTGATTCAGGGCAAGCTTCAAGGAGTGGGAAATGTGAAACACCTTCAGGATCGAAGTTGGTCCTCCTCTCTTTCTGGAGAGGGAAAGATGATGGGGCAAAATGATGGCCAATGTGGGGAAGCCGGGTGCCAGGGTCCCTCTGACCTGCCAACAGCAGATAGAAAGCAAATCCCTGAGCTGCTCTAAATCCAGCACGTTGCGGTAAGCAACCAGGTTGACTGAGCCAAGCCACTTCACCCAGAGAGGTGAAGTGAGAGCAGCTGATAACTGATATGGGGACAGCTCTGTGCTGCAGATCATGCTCCTGAGCTCCCCCCCACAAAAGGGCCAGGCGGAAGCCAGACCGCACCTGAAACCCTACCCTGGCTCCACCCCCTCCCCTGCCCAATCCTGATTCCCTCACCCCCGTCTGGCTTGACCCCCCAACCCTAGTGCCTCCCGCAGTCAACCAAGGGCTCCTGAATCCCAACTTCAAACTCTGCTACTAAAAATCTCCACCTGGGGGGAGCTGCATTTTTGGGAACACCCCCTCGGGGGTCATCTTGCTGTGATGCCCTTTCTGTTGCCAGCCCCAGAGTCCCTCCCCGGATGACCCGCTGCCTGCCCAGGCCTCCCTGCCTCCATGCTGCCCCCTGCAGGCCACTCTCCTCTGACCGGCCAGAGCGAGCCTTGATGTATTGGGGGGGAAAGGCTGCTCCTCCACCAGTGCTTCTGGGAACCGAACACCTTCTTATGAAACACACAAAAACCCTTAAGACATGAGGGATAGAAGGGAACTTCCTCAAGCAGATTACAAGACCCCACAGCAAGCATCAGCCTTAATGACGTGCCCCAGAAGATAGGGAGCAAGACCAAGATGGCCACTCTTGCCACGTCTGTTCACGTCATACTGGAGGCTGCAGCCAGGGAACTGGGAAGGGGAAGAGGAAAAGGGAGAGGGAGAAGGAAGGAAGGGAGGGAAGGAAGGGCAGGCAACCGGCTTGGAAAGCAAGAAGTAAAGCTGCCTCTGCCAGGAGACGAAACCATCTCCTGGGGCACACGGAGGGTGGGGTCCTGATTTGCAGCATTTACGGACTTCTGTAGCTGACTCAGAGCATCCGTCTTATGTCCCTTGATGTGGAGCTGGGAACAAATGCACAGAAGCACCCCTAGGAGCTTGGAGGGCGTGCCCACTGGTCAAGAGTCTTCCTCTGAAAGCCCTTCTCTGACTTCCACTCACACCATGTCTGGAGCAGAGGAGACATTTAATATATATTGAAAGGGCAAAACAAAACCACTACGGTGACTTTCAGTTCCTCTTAAGTTAAAATGGAAACTCTTTGCTGTGGCCCCCAAGGCCCTGTGCAATCTGGCTTCTGCCCATCTTCCCAGCTTCACCTGGTACCATTTCCCCTCTTGCTCACTGCTCTCGGCCACATCACCCTTCCTCCTAGTTCCTCCAGTGACCCAAGTTCTTCCCACCTCAGGGCCTTTGCACATGCTGCTTCCACTCCCAGCATGCTGCCTTTCCTCGGCTCTTACTGCTCAGGCCTCAGTTCAAAGCAGTGATTCCCAACTGGGAGGCATTTGCCAGTGTCTGGAGACATTTTGGGTGGTCAAGGATTCTACTCAATATCTTCCAATGCCCAGGATAGCCCCCACAACAACCATCCAGCCCCAAATGTCAATAACGCCCAGATGGAGAAACTCTGGCTTAATGTCAACGCGTCTACACTGATCACCTTATTAATGGATACTTTTCTGTTATTCTCGCTCATAATATCCCCTGCTAGTCTCTTTCCTTGGATGACCTGACACAGTTTGGACCAGACCCACAGCAAACATCCCAGGATATTTGGGGAGATATTTGGGATGCTCAGAACAGACTGAACAGCCCTACTTCTGTCAGATTCGCAGAAGCAGGAACTGACACAGGGTCTTACGCACGTGATTTATGAAGGAAGTGCTGGGGAGAAGTCAGGAGGCAATGTGGGGGGAGCTGAGCGGGGACAGAGAAGAAGCCAAGCCAGGATGAGGTTTCAGCAAAGCCTCGGCTTAGCCTGATCCTGTGGGGAGCTCGGGGGTGTAAATTATACCTCTGAGCTGGTCCCAATCACTTGAGACACAGAAGCTGAGCTCTCAGACTCTCGTGGCAGCCAGCAGCTGACTAAGGGTCACTCCAGCATGATGTCCCGGGATGTATCCTGTCTGCTAGCACCCCCGCCCTCTGGGCTCACAGGCAGAGCAGCAGTCATCTGCTCCAAAGGCAGGTGCAGCCACGAGGAGCAAACCATCCCCCACCCACTCCAGAACCCAGAGGATGTTCACAGATACACAGAAGAGACGGAAGCTGGGCAGAGTCCTGAGGGTCCAAATGTGCCAGACATCTGGGTGATGGGATTCAAATGAATAGCCCCATGTCACTTTTTTTGGTCTGCATGCCCCAGATCCTCTTTATGGGTTCCCTTTCCCCAGGGGCTGGCAGAAAGGGCCAAGCATTGGCGAGCACCTCCCACGAGCCAGCAGCCAGGATGGGGCTCAGTGGGTGTCACTTGTCCCCGATCCTCGGGATTTGGCTACTTGTGCCTTTCCCATCATGAAAGGCTCCAGGAGGCTTCTCTCCCTTCCCACGACTTACGTTTCTACAAAGGGTGCTCCTGGAAAGGACATCTGTATATCCACCCACCAGACTTAATCAGCTCAGAGGAGTTCCTTCCCTCCCACGTGCACTGCTCTGGGTCTGTGGACAGTTCCCCATCTCCACAGTGTCTCGTAAGCCACAGACAGTTTCAGAATATTTGCAAACTTCCAAAAGCCGCCTGCAAAACATTCTATGTGGATATGTGCTCTCTGTAGAGAAGACCTGTTGTTCTGGTTGACTATGCACTCTGATCTTGGCCTTCACCTTCATGTGGTGGTCGCCCCATGAGCATGTCTGCGTCCACATTTCCCCATTTTATTTATTTATTTATTTATTTATTTTAAGATCTTACCTATTTGACAGAGAGAGAGAGACAGTGAGAGAAGGAACACAAGCAGGGGGGTGTGGGGAGAGGGAGAAGCAGGCTTCCCGCCAAGCAGGGACCCCAGTGCGGGACTCGATCCCAGAACCCTGGGATCACGAGCTGGGCTGAAGGCAGACACTTAACAACCTAGCCACTCAGGCACAGCTCCCCATTTTATAAGGATACCAGTCATACCGAATTGGGGACCCACCCAACTCCAGTATGACCTCGTCTTAACTAGTCACATCTGCAATGACCCTGTTTCCAAATAAGGTCACATTCTGAGGCACCAAGGCTGGGATGTCAACATAGACTATTTAGGAAACACAATTTCAGGATGCCTTAATGGCAGGCTAGCCCCATCTTGTGTTGTTGAAGATGGTGTCAGAGCCATAGGCAGAAGGACAGTGATTACCAGTAGAGGGAGCGGGAGGGGGAAGGACTTGATGGGAGGGTGACCAGTTAGCCATGGAGAGAATGAGCCAGACCCCAGCCCACAGATTCTGAGAAGCCTTCCCAGTAGTGCCCAGTATCTCAGACTCTTTTGTGCATCTTGTCTGTCCAGTCAAGGTGACCTTTCACCCCTGCCACTGATGTGGAGACCAGTTCCCTATCCCACAAACCTAGAAGTGAGTGGGAACTAACAGCCGTGGGGCCAACCATGATCAAAGGAGCATGCGGGCCAGTTAAGAATGTATCCTTCCTTTATGCCTTGTGCTGCTGCTCCTGAGATGCATTCTGTGAGACTTTCTGGGTCCTGCAGAATACACAGCAGCCGCCTACATCCGTGACCAAGTCAGTAACACGGGCCGACACTGGCCTGTCCTCCTCCCTTGTTCCTCATTCCCACCCTCTGGGATCACTTGGTCCTGCTGCCTGCCTGAGAACCCTTGCCTCAGGCTCTGCTTTCAGCCCAGGCTAAGACAGTCTGCAGGCTAAGACCTCAGGGAGAGGGGAGGGCCCATCCCCCGTAGCACCTGATGAAGGTCCTGGGAGAGAGACTTAGAGGTAAGAGGAGAGAGGTATAGGGGCTGTGATATCCAGTCCCTGAGGATAAGCCACTGGCCACTGCTTATCTGGAGCTCCTGGGCATCCACAGAAGCCCAGTGGGTTCCCAAACAGCTCTACTTCTACAAAAGCCCTGCAGCCCTATATACCATTGTTTGTAAGCTTGATTCCCTAATGCCCTCTGCCCTCCAAAAATTAAAAATGCTCTCCCTACCAGTCCACTCCCAAGGGCAACAGTGCACAGTCCCAGGGCCAGAACTGGAGGCCTGGAAGCTCTACCAACCCATGTCCAGCTCTCGGGCCAGCAACTTACACTCTTTGTGCCTCAGTCTTCTCATCTGTAAAATGGGGATCATCCAAGTTCTGGCCTCCTAGCATTTTTGCAAAGCACATAGGAGGCTTTCCTGCCTCGCCTGGTTCCTAGTGAGCACACGAGAAATAAAAACAAAGCTACGTGGTTTCTGTGGCGGGGCTGGTCACTGGGAGGAAAGATGAGGGGATTTCTGAGGGGCCGGAAAGGTTCTGCTTCTCCACCTGGCTGCTGGTTCCACAGATGTGTTGGCTTTGGGACAATTCAGCCTGCTGATGAATGCATTCTCCTGTCCCGATGTTACACTCTGCTAACAAATTTGAAGCTGAGGAAAGGCTGAATGACCTGCTGCTTGGGGTGTGTTTGAAGCCCATCTGTAGGGGAGAGTGGGAGAAGGCCCAGCATGAATGAAAAACCCGGTGACTTTTGCACTGGGCCCACTGAGTCAGAAGCCCAGCCCTCCAATTTGGGCAACCTCCCAGGTGGGTAAAAACCCATTTGATTTCCTGGCTGCATGACTTTCCACCTTCAGACCTCGGTTTCTCTGGGGGTCAGACGGAAAGAAAGGATGCTTGCCTGATTTCGGAGTCTGATTATGGTTCTCCGTTTTACTGATGGGGAAACAGGCCCAAAAGCGGTTCGTCACAAATTCGCAGGCGCGAAAGCTTTTGGAAAGAGGCGGACTCGTGTCGCTCCCTCCCGGACCTGGCTCTGGGAGAAACCGCCTTGACCGAACAGCAACACCTGGCTCTCGCCCGCCACCGGGCAATATTCCAAAGGCTTTGGGGTTCTTATTATCCCCATTTTGCAGAGAAGGAAACTGAGGCACAGAGAGTGAAGGTCACGGAGGCAGAGCTGACCGCGGCCCTCAGCGCAGGGCCCCTGAGGTTGCGGGGTGGGCATTCGTCGCTCGCCGCTCCCCACCCACCGGGCACCCCATCCCCCTGCCTTTCCCCTCCCCCACCCATGCATTTAGCCGGGCTGGGTCCTTGCCAAGTCTGGGCTGTCACAGCGTTCCCACCTTTGATCACCAGTCAGCGTTCTTGAAGTGCCGAGCCTCCCAGATGTTGGCCTGATCAAAGGCAGCTGTTGCCCGGACCCTCCCCAGAGCACGATTGTAGACGCACGTAGGAGAGGCGAGAGGGCGGGAGGGGCAGACACGTGACCGATGGAGCCACTCCGCGGGGGGGCGGGGCGAGGCGGGGCGAGGCGGGGCGCCCTCGAGACCCCCCCCTCACCCGCCCCCGGCCAGGGTCCTCGCCTCTGTCACTGCGGGTCTGGAGGAGGACCCGAGTCCGAGTCCCGAGTCCGGAGGAGCTGATGCCAGGACCCAGGGGCGATGGCCTTACCTTTGAAAGCCCTGGCGCTAGCTCCGGGGGGGCCGTGGCCTCAGCGCGGGATCAGATGCAGGACCTCTCAGACTCCTGCCGAGGTTGCCAGCGGCTTTGATAATGACAGTAATTCCCTTCTGTTACATGACTCGCCCCATTGACTCCATCTTTCCGCGCAGGTCGTCAAGAGCTGAATTTTTATGTTTACAATTCATTAAATAAAAGACAGAGCATGAAACAGCATGTACCGGATAATCCTGTGAGTTCTGAATTTTTTTTTTAAAGCAGTTATAGGAACAGAGGAAAACTCTGGAAGAAGGTACACCAGAAAACCCACAGGGGCCGTGAGCCGGCTGGGAGAAAACACCTTGTTTTGCCTTTTTACCTTCGTTCATCCATTCCACGAAATCTGTGGGCTGCTTCTCCCATGAGAGCACCTAAGATTTATTAAATGGTTGCTGGATTCCAGAAACTGGCTTATCTCTAGTTTGCATTGTTAGTATATGCTATTTGGGGGATAGGAATATTAAGATTAAAGCAAAATAGAAAATGGTGCATGTATTTGGATATTAATTTTCTGAAAGATGTGATGTAACCATAGAAATGATAGACGGGGATAATCGACAAGACAGAAGGCTGGATAAAACTGAGTGGATATAAAGGAGTAACCCCCTCCCCGCCCCAGAATCTAACCCTTGCCTGGCAGGTGGCGAGCCCCATCTCTCTGTCTAGTCTCACTTCCCATTTCCTTGGGAGCAAAATAGAATGAACAGCCCATCAGAAGGGCTTGCGCTTCTACCCTCAGAAACCCCAAGGCCACAAACTCTAATGGGAGAGTTTTTAAAAAGGGGGGAGAGCCCCCCTTTTTAAGTGTGTGATCTGTGCCAAGCACTTTGCAGACGTTTTCTCTGACCCTCAACAACCATCATAGCAAGTGGTATCATCCTGGTTTTACCAAGACACAGAAGGACCACAGAGGTGTGAGCTGATGGTTACATTTTCAGAAATTCTGTGAATCCATTAAATATGCCATTACTAAAAATTATATTGTGGAAACGTACAATTATATAAGGTATATTAAAAAAAAAACAAAGGTGATGCTCAAAACTCACCCCTTCTGAATTGTCTCATGACATTTTCCTGTTGTCTGTGCTCCTGGGGTGACCTCCGGCCAGTGGAAATATTGCATAACAGGGCACTCCTGTGCGATCTATTCACAAATCCACCTTCAGGGACATCAAATCTATAGCAGTCAGCCACGGTGGGGTGGAGGGGAGTGCCTGGCATGGAAATTGGCAAATGCCAAATATCAGCAATTTTTTACCCCCCAGGGATCATCGTTAAACATTTATCAGCACACACACCCCTTAGTGGTAAAGCAGGATTTGAAATACATGAGAAGAGCACCTGTGCTCCTAACACTCCCACCGAGGGGTCCACGTTGTCACTGGTGGTCCCAGAGCTACCAGGTACCAAGTCTTCCAGCTACATGAGGAGATAAAATGCAAGTTTCGTGTAAGCACAGAGGAGACGTTCTATTGAGAATGAAAAGCACATGAATGGAATCCTATTCTGTTGATGCTACCAGCTTTGAACGAAGCTCCCAGCCTTGCCCCCAAGCCTGACGGTGGGGGAATGGATGGTGGCCTCCCCAGACACATAGCTGAGAGCCACTCAATGCTGATGAGAATCCTGAGTCCCTTTACTGAGCGCTTACTGCATGCAAGGGTGTAGGTAGAGCCTTCTAAGGGAATTATCTGGTGTATTCTCCCACAACAAGTGTTTGGGCGTTCATAGCTGCTTGAAAACACATCCATGTTATTTTTCTGTTCCCTCCATGCCAGGCCCAAACATTCCACAAAGCGCCTTGGGAACAGAAGGGTCTACTTTTCCCGGCTCACTAGATGCAGGATCTGCCTTCAGTCCCTAAACATGCTGTTCTTTTAAAGACTTATGAGGAAGCACAGCAGAAGTCACTGGTGGTAGTTTGGATCCACATCCCCAGCTGTGCAAGCCTATGACCTCCCACGGTCCTGGGAACTGTGCACGGTCAAAGGGTTTGAAATTAGACCCACCACATCACTCTCCTGCCCCAGATCTCTCTGGAGCAGCCCAAAGCTCTTCTGGTGAATGACCACATTTGAACAAGGTCAAGGTCTGACATGGTGGATTCATGTCCATGTCTCTAGCTGAAACTCTCTCGGTTCCTTCTGTTGCCCTTTGTGGCCCCAGCAGACTAAAATACCTCAGGTCCTCAGTTGCCATGCCTGCCACGCCTCTACCCTGCACACCCAGGTTGTGCTTCCTCCCTGGGGCTGCCTGGTCACTTCCCCAGCTCCCTCCTTCTCCTCCTTCCAGCCTTAGACCCTGGGGTCCCCTACTCACTTCCTCTCGGTTTATCTCCTCTGACCAACCCTCCTCTGTGGACTGCAGTTTCTCACAGAGCATCGTCTCTGCTCGGCCCTGCCTCACCTCTCATCACATCAGATGGCACGAGTCCTCTTCTCTGTCTTCCCCTTAAGAACGTGTGCAACTGGAAAGTAGGAACTTTGTGCCACCACCTTGATCGACCAATATTTGCCAGGTGCCAAATGGAGTCCAGCTCTACCAGTTATGAGCTCTGTGCTCTTAGCCTTGTCTGTAAATGGGTCAATAAAGATCTATGTGTTGGGGTTTGGCTTAAAGGAGACAATGTATGTAACAGTACTTATCATGAGTAACACAATCATTCAATAAATGTAGTTGTGTATTTGTGTGCGTGTGTGTGTGTGTGTGTGTGTGTGTTGGTTTTATGGCCTCGTCCTCTGAAAGGGGCATTCTGTCAAGGATGGAAGGGGAGACCCATGGACAGTGTGGAGGGGGAGCTGGGTAGCCCACCCTTCTGCCTCAATATTCCCAGAGCTGGAGTCTCCCCACCCTTCCATCCTGGCCCGCTCAGCCCCCGAGACCAAAGAGAGACTGATCAATCACCGAGACTTTAAAGGCAGTCGGCTTCCATACCCCGTGTCCTCCGATGTTTCTCTTAGCTACATGCTAACACCCGTTTGTTTAGAACTCGCAGCAAATACATCTCGGAAAGGGCTTTGATCCCTGGCAGCTGTGTACGTGTGAGTGAGGCAGAGTCCCAGGGGCAGAGAGAGCCTGGAAAGAGGGTGGGCTGGGCTTGCCTCTCTCATGCCCTCTGAGCTTGGCACTCCAGCCAAGCCCCACCCCAGCACACTGCCCTTGGCGTCAGAAACAAGAGCCAAAGTTCAAGCTCCAAAGTCAGAACATCCTGGGTTCCAAGGGAATGCTGCACTTTCCGACTGTGTGACCCTAGGCAAGTCACTCAACCTCTCTGGGTATCACTTTCCTCATCTGTTCAAGGAGCATAGTAATAGCTCTTGAAGCCAGGAGTTTGTGTCGAATAAATAAGAGCATGCACCAAAAGCAGTAGTGGCTGCCTTACAGGGAGGCTACTATGGAAACTAAGGCAGTACCTTCATGTGCTTAGAAGAGCTCTCAGTCCATTGCATACACTCCATAAACATGACCGTTGTCACCACCATGGCCTGTGGCACCAGTGTCATGTGTTGCTGTGTGGCCCCCGACATTGTCCCCCTCCCACCCCACCATCCCGATCCAAGCTGCCATCACCTCTCACTGGATGCCTGTGGTATCCTCATCCATGGGCTCCTTGTACTGGGAAGACCCACCACCAACTCTCCTTCATTAATAGGACTCTGAGTTCGACGGTGGCAACATCGCCCCCTGGAAAGATTATTTCCCAACATGCCTTGCAGCTGGTGAGAGCCATGTGCCTGAGTTCTGACTGATGGTGAGCAAGTGGAAACTGTTGGTGGGGAGGACGTCTGGGAAGACCTTTAAAGGCACCAGATCCTTTGGCAAGGACTTTTGCTCTTCCCTCTTTCCTCCTTCTTCCTGCCTGGAATGTAACACATTGGCCAAAGCTGAATAGCAACTTCTTTCCAACTGCTCCTCCATTTTCAACAAACAGAGCTTCTACCTCATGGTCCATCATGGCTTCCCCAGCTCCTGCCCTCGTGTCCCCAGTCCAGCCCGATGGAAGGGGATAAGGGGAGTGAATGACCACAAACAGGCTACCTATAATCCAAAAGTGACCCAGGGACTTGACTGATTGATTCATTGATTGATTGACTGATTTGGTTCACAGAATTTTTTTCTCTTACTTTATGAGTCCCAACATCGAAAGGCAAGGACAGGTCATGTGAAAAATATAAATTTCTGGCTTTTCTTGAAAAATCAAAAGATCTTTCAGTATCGGGGCTACACATCCACGTGCCCACACCTGCAGGAGCCAGGCTGAATCTGCCCTTATTGCATGACCTGCTTATGCTCGGGAAACAAATCGCCTTCACCCTTATACAAATCAGTGTGCAAATAAGTGTGCATGCAGGGGGAGGGTGTATGGACCACTTTTATATGCTAGAAATATGTAGAATTACAGCTTTTACTATCACACACGCAAACACATGCTTTAGAAAGTTAATATGCATTTATGCTTAAATATGTGATATTTGCAAAGACTACACAATTTTATGACTCCAAAAAGATCAGGAAAAAAAAAAAAGAAAAAAGGCTGTGTCTCCCCAGGGCAGTTCCCTTCCCAGAGACAGAATTGTGGCTTCACCTCCTAGACACAGACTCCAAGACAAAGATTTGAATGAAAGTCCTTTGTTCAGCAGTTGATTCCCAGAACCACTGGTCGGGGAGGGAGCAGGAAGACAGAAAGAGAACGAACAGCCAGCTGGGAATGAGCTGATCGCTGCTGGAAATGACTTTGCCATTTGGCATGGCAGGGACAGCGCCTGGGGCCCACAGCAACACTAAGGGCTCACAAGAAGGTTTTGGTGTTAATTTTTTAAAATCAGGAGAGGGGAAAAAAGGGTCATAGTAATGAGTATAAAGTAGTGAAGCCTGACTGTGTTATATTTATATTTATGCCAAACACAGTCATAAAATAGGTACATGACTATTATAATAATTATATGACTATGTAGCCTATGACATAAAATATAACATATTTAACTATATGCTATATACTATGTATACACATATGTTATATACTCTGTTACACATATAATATGTATACATATATATGTAAAATATATGCATCCTTTATGCAGAGAACATATGCACATATGTAAACCCATGTGCATGTATGCATTCATATATGTGTGTGTGTGTGTGTGTGTATACATTTTTTTAATGGGGAAGACTCCTCAAAGACAAGTGTGTCCCAGTCCTGCAGGATTCATGGGTCATATCTGATACTGATGTGGACAGCTGGGCTTCAGTCTAGCTGGAAGGTTCTGGGAGACTGTGTAGAACACATCTGAGTTGTCCCTTTTCACCGGGGGATGAAGGATCTGGGCCATTTATCCGTCTACTTCATCATGATCCCCAAAGCCTCCCTGGTACAAGGGTGTTGGTAGAAAGCCCTTGGGGGGGGGATTGTGGGGCCACAGGAGTGGGTAGGACCTAAGTGCCCAGGGCACAGCAGTGGGCATTGACAGCCTATCTTATAAACATCTCATCTGCTAGTTTCTTTCTTTTCCAGAAGTAGTCTATGCATATACAAGGCACGTGTGTGTGTGTTTTATACATCTTTACACAAGTCATAGCAGAATATTGTATACACGTATGAAGCCATCATCAAATACTTGTGATGGTAAAAATAAAAACATGCAGAATGGGTTTTAAATCAAAATGGAATCATTCTCTGCATAATATTTTCAAAGACTGCTTTTTCTCCCCAGCTAATATATGTTGGACATCTTCTCATGGTGTTCTTTTTATGAGTTCAGTGAATTCAATTGTGCAGATAAACCATGGTTTTAAAAAATAATCTTTTAAAAATTTTTAACCAATCCTTGCCTGTTGGACATTTCTATAGCTTTGACTTTTCACTATTATAAACAACACATACTCAAAACTCTCATACATGTGTTAAAATTATTTCCTTAACATAAGCTCCAAGAAATGCCACTGCTGTTATTAAAAAAAAAAAAAAAAAGTCTCCTGATGTGGTTTCCAAATAATCTTTCCAGAAAATTGTACCATTTGGCACAACCTTTTCCTGAATGTCACAAAACGTCCATTTCCCAACACCTTCGCTAACACTGGTTATTATATTCTTTTCCTATTTTTGCCAAGTGGGAAACTAGAAGCTCGTCAATAAGGGTATCTTCAGGAAAGTGTTCCTAAGTATTGTTGTCTTTGTAGAAGACAAGAAAATCCACCAAAATATGAGGCTGTTCTGGAAAATGGGAGATCCTGGCCAGTTACATGCCCACACTGGGCACAGAGGGTGTGCTGGTCCCCCAGCCCTGCCCGACTGAGGCTGACCTGCACAGACCCCACCACAGGGGATTCCCACATCAATCCATCACCTGTCAACTGGGTGAAGCCCCCGTGAGAGGCACTGTCAGGCTATGGGAGGCAGGAGACTAGGCAGTTAGATCTCCCCCCATGGCAGACGGTGGCCGTGTCTCCTGTGCCCTCAGCTCCCCTCTAAGTAGCCCCGGGCGGCATCCCTTCCCCTTCTACCTGTTTAGACTTTCCCATGGCTACTGTCATAAACTGCCACAAATGTGATGATTTATTGTCTCTCTGTGCTGGAGGCCAGAAGCTGGAAATCAGGATTGCTGGGTGGAAATTGGGGTGTCCGTAGGGCTGTGCTGCCTCTGGAAGCTCTGGGGGTGGATCCGTGCCTTCTCTCTTCCAGCCTGGGGTGGCTGCCAGCGGCCCTGGGCTTGGGGTTGCTCATTCCAATTTAAGACAGCGGACGTCTTGAAATCTCTGCTCCATTTCACACCACCTTCCCCTCCTTGGTGTCAGATCTCCCTCCCTCTTATAGGGTCATATGGGACTGCATTTTGGGTCTACCTGGAAAATCCTGGGTCATTTCCTCACCTCAAAATCGCACCTATAACCTTAATCACACCTATAAAGACAGTTAACATTTATTTATTTTTTTGCCACATAAGGTGACCTCACGTTGCAGAGAGGATGGTGTTCATGTCTAGTGGCGGGGGGGGGGGGGTAACATTTTCCAGCCTGCCAGAGGCTCCCACTGTCACCAGTCCTGGTATCCTTGTCATCTCCTTACTCTGCCCAGGACTCTGGAGCTGGCCCCGCCCTTGAGGAGTCCCTAAGACCCCAGTGACATTTTCCCTCCTTGCTCACATGACCAGTGCCCAGTGTCCTTGCCTTCCTTCCCAGACAGAACTCTCTCTTGCTGTCTGCATTCAGACACCTCTGGCTGCCTTTAATTTCCTCTGGGTTCAAATCAATCTATCCAGAAATTTTTTTTTTAATTTTTTAAAAATTTATTTATTTGTCAGAGAGAGAGGGAGTGAGCACAGGCAGACAGAGGCAGAGGGAGAAGCAGGCTCCCTGCTGAGCAAGGAGCCCGGTGTGGGACTCGATCCCAGGACACTGGGATGATGACCTGAGCCGAAGGCAGCTGCTTAACCAACTGAGCCACCCAGGCGTCCCTCCAGAAATTTTTAAGAACAAACTATAGCCAGGCACTAAGTTTAGCAAGGTTCTGGGGAAAACAGTCAGGGTCTGTCTTCCTAGTGGAGTGAAACCAGAAATAAGCCCCACCCACTGTGACCAGGCCAGGTGAGGCCCACATCTCTGGTGGTCCTGCGGGCCTGTGGACAGTGTCGTCGTCCAGGAAACTTCCAGCTCCAGAAGATTTTCCCCAACTCCCCAATTTCCCCGGCCCTGGTCTGCCCGAGGTTATACGTGATCCTCCTGCGCCCTCTGCTGGTGAACCTGTAGACTTGCAGGCAGCCCCCTTAAGTTGGCGCAAAGACCCGCTGAGCGGGGGATGCCTCTTCCGCAGTGAGGAAAAGGACAAAGGGCGTAGAAAGTCGTGGGACACGACCAGCATTCAGCAAGAGCTCTAGGAGACAAAAACTTAACACCAGCAAAGAGGAAACATCCAGCTTGACCCTGGCCGTTCCAGGAGCAGCTTCTACACCATACACCATGAAGGCAGGCTCTGAGTTCTTGCTTCCTACGCTCTGAGTGAGCTTGGCTGAGTCATTTCCCCTCTCTGTGCATTAGCTTCCTCATCTGTAGAATGGGGTTAGTAGAAGTACCCACATCATCGGGCCATTGTGAGGTTTCGAAGAGGCAAACCATCGATAAAGCTCTCAGCCCATTAACACACAGAAATATGATTTTTCTTGCTATTATTGGCGACGTGGCTGGATTGTCTCCAATCCTCACCACCTCCCTGGAAGGGGCCATTCCTGGCCCCGGGTTTGCAAATGAAAGCTGAGATTCCAAGAGAGTGATTGACGGTACCCAGGGTCACACAGAAGAAAGCATCAGTGATGTAATTGGCTCCCAGGATGTCTCCACCTTCTATGTCTCTGCTTTTTCTGGAGCTCTGTGTCATCATCTCTGGATGGGCGACTCGTGGCTGTGATTTTTCCGGAGGTCTCTTCAGCACCGCAAGAGAAGAGGACGCCTACCCCCCTGGGCAGATGGGGGCACTGTCTACTCCTCAGAAAGAGTCAGGAGGGACCGATGGCCCAGAATTCGGTCTGGCCGGGACCTCCCTGCTCATCTCCAAGTCGAGAAATCAGTTGGACTCTGCAGAAGGGAGTATAAACAAGCAATGCTTCCCGAGGGCAACTGGGATCCTGTATCAAACAAAGCCTTGAAAATGTCCGCGCACGAGCTTGCGTAAAGTATTTATCCAGAGCAAGGGCTGGCGAACTGTGGCCCCCAGGCCCAGTAGTGCCCACGGCTGGCTTCTGCAGGCCCCACAGGGTCAGAATGCTTTTCATATTTTCTAAGGCTCGACCCCTAAGCAGAGCGAACAGAAGGACACCTGCCTTAGAACCGTTAAGCTAAGTCGAGGCCAGAAGTTAGGCATCAGGCCAGCTGCCTTGTCAATAACGTTTTGTTGGAACACAGGGACACTCATTCATTTCCATCTTGTCCGTGGTTGCTCACGGTGGCCAAAGTGAGTGGTTGTGACAGAGACTCAAGTGCCTCGCAAAGCCCAATGTATTTGCCATTTGGCTTTTTACAGGAAAAGGGTGCCAACTCTGGATTTGGGAGATCCTTACTGAGAACCAAAATAACCAGAAAACAAAAGGAAAAAACCAGTGAGGCACACATTTCCATGAAAACTTTTGAAGGCAGAGGGTGACCGGCCTGAGATGCTATGGGTGGTGTGGGGAGGGGGGACCAGAGCAATTCAAATTCATTCATTTGCCATGAGCAACTGTTTTAGGCTGTTAATGCCACTCTCCTGTGTGCGCCCAAGGTTGAGATGTCCTTGTGCATGCCCCCAGTGGGGCTCTCAGGAAACCAACTCGTGGATGGAGTTTAGCACACAGAGGGTTCATCAGGGGGCACTGTTGGGGTGGGGAAACCTGGGATAAGACAGGGAAGGAGCAGGAGGATGAGTCCTGCTGAACTGCCGAGAGAGACCTCAGCAGACCTGGCAGGAAATTTTTCACTTGATCTTAACCAAAAGGCCAAGAAGCAATTGCAGAGAATTTTGAAGATGGGCTGAAACTTCAAGGTTGCCCCTAATTAGGGCAGAGGAGGCTGAGCTTTTACAACCTCCCACATTAAGCAGTCAGTGGATTGAGGCCATGCAGTCAGGTCAAGGCAGAACCTAGGGCAAGGCAGCTCTTGGCAACTGGGAAGAGGCTCTGCAAACAGTCCTTCATGCTGGGGGGCTTCCCACCATCCACCATTGCAAGTAAAAGCAGACACAGCCCATGGCCAGTGAGGCTTACCTTGTAGGGGGCAACAGTGTTAAACCTGGAGGCAAGCAAATGCTTATGTAATTACAAGCAGCTGGGAAATGTGGAGGGTGTCCTCAGAGTCAAAATTAGTGGGGACCTATTGTAGATGGAGGTGTCTTCTGGGCTGAGGTGTTTAAGCTGAGGCCCAAGGGATGAGCTGGACAGTTCAGATGAAGAGTTGAGGGAAGAGCTCAGGATGTGCAAAGGCCCTGGGGTGATGTGTTAGTGTCCTTGGGCTGCTGTAATACATTACCACAATCAGAGTTGGGGGGCTGCTTAGAACAACAGAAATTTCTCCTCACACAGTTCTGGAGATTAGAAATCCCAAATGAAGGTGTTGGCAGGATCATGCTCCCTCTGAAAGCTGGAGGGGAGGATCCTTCCTCATGCCTTCCAACTTCTGGTGGTTGCTGGCAATTCTCAGCTAGTGGCCGCATCCCTCCCATCCTCTGCCTCCCAGCATCACAGAGTTCTCCCTGTCTGTGTGTGCCTTTGTATGGCCTTCTTAAAAGGACACCAGTCACTGGGGTTAGGGCCCACCCTAAATCAAGTTTGACCTCATCTCCTTGACCTAATTATATCTGTAAAGACCTAATTTCCAAATAAGATCACACTCACAAGTTCCAAGGACTTGTGTATATTTTGGGGAGAGACACAAGTCTGCCCACAATAGGTGAGAACAAGGCCACACATTTGAGAAGCAGAGAGGGGCCAGGGTGGCTGCAGCTGAGCGGATGGGAGCAGCGGTCAGTGGCCGGATCTTGTGGGACCTTGTGGGACCTTGAGGTCGGTCAGGAAATGAACTCCCTTTTCACACCAGCCTTTTGATCCTCTGTATATGAGACAGAGGCATCTGCTCTCAGCACAGCTAAAAAATAAGAAAGGACAAAGATGCTGGTCTTACCCCCAGACTATCCTGTCTCAGGCCCCTGGGCCAGGTTACATGGGCACTGGCATTTGGAGGCACCAGACCCCGGGATAAGACCCCGAAGGGTTTGTCTTCTTAGAATGGGTTCCATTTTTCCCCAGCCACAGTCTGTTTGATGAATGATTTGTGTTGTCCATTCTGTTTCCAGGCGAATCTTTGTGGTTCACTGCCAGGAGCAGGAAGGGCCCCCACATCCCCAAGGTTGGACTCCCAGCAGGGCCAAGAGGTGGGGGGTTGGGGGGGTAAAGCTCTCCTGCCACCTGTCACAGCTGAGCTACCAGCTGTTGCGCAGGTGTGGCTGAGGGGGGCTCACAGCTGGTCTCCAGTTACACTGTCCACCTGTGCCCTGCAGGGTTCCTCTGCAGGTGCCTGAGAGTAGAGGGGATGCTCTTCTGGGGAGAGGGTTCCTGGGGAGATGGGCAGTGACTGTTGGGCCCACATGGAAAGTGTCAGGTAGAAATCCACGGGGTAATAGTCTCCAACACCTTTCTCGCCACCCCTACTGCCAGACCCCTGGGAAAGGCCACAGGTAGGGGAGGACCACGAGGAGCCCAGCTGGAACCTGGCCTTGGTTTCTAATGAGGGATCTTGAGCAAGTGCGTCCTTCTTCTGGGGCCTCAGTTTCCCTGAGTGTCAGTGTTTAGGAAGGTGGTTGCTTCTCCCTCTCACCCCCGCTCATGTTCTCTCTCTCAAATAAATAAATACCTTTTTTTAAAAAGTACTGTATTGGGGCGCCTGGGTGGCTCAGTGGGTTAAAGCCTCTGCCTTCGGCTCAGGTCATGATCTCAGGGTCCTGGGATTGAGCCCCACATCGGGCTCTCTGCTCAGCGGGAAGCCTGCTTCCCCCTCTCTCTCTGCCTGCCTCTCTGCCTACTTGTGATCTCTGTCTGTCAAATAAATAAATAAAATCTTTTAAAAAATGTATCAATATTAAACATCCTGAATTTGGTGATTGCTCTGTGGCTGTATCGAATGTATGGAAGTGTTTCGGGGTGAATAGCCATGATGATTGCAAATGGTTTTGTGATAACAGGAAGACGGAGAGAGAGGTGGATGTCCAATGAGGTGATGTTAATAGCCAGTGAGGCTGGTAAGGCTATGTGGGTGTTGATTGCCCTTATATTTTAATGAGACGTGTTTTAAATTATAGTGGAAAGAGACATTTGGGTGCTCCCAAATGCTGCTTTATATGCACGTTATCATATTGTACTTGGCGCTTATGCCCTGGGGACTACCATTAACCAACTTTGTAGAGAAGGAAACGAGCTCAGGGACCAGGAGTTTGCTGGGGACCACTTAGCCAGTAGGTGGCAAGCCAGGGTCAGAGCCCAGGGCCACACTCTGGCTCAGGCTTGGAGTTTCATCACCTTCCCTGGAGCCCCTGCCATGCTCAGCCCCCCAGGGCCAAGCCATGCTGTTCCCTGCTTACAGACCTTGCACTTGCTGTTCCAGGCTGTTCTCTGTGCTGGAAAGTCCTCTCTCCTGCCTGCTGCCTCTTGCCCCCTTTAAATCACCTCCAGGAGCTCTTTTTAGATTCCGTAAGCCTCAGTCGGGTCCCCTGGGGACTGTACCCCACTTCTCAGAGTGCTCACTGCATTTGTCATTAGTCGTCCAATATCAACGTCCCCTTGAGCACAGGGACGGTGCCTGTTTCATTAGCTGCAGTAGCCCCAGTACTGGGTACAAGAGTCCCTCAAAGATTTGCTGGACTGATGAAATTAGAAGATGTCAGGATCCCTAGAAAAGCTGCCCCTGGAGGAAACAGGGGGATGCTCGGAAGAGGTAAAGGACATCAGGGAAAAATCGAGGACATCCAAGAAACACGCAAACTTTGGTTAATAACAATATATCAGTATAAGTTCCATTATGACAAATGGACCCGAGCCATGCTAACGGCAAGGGAAACTGGGCGTGGAGTCTACGGGGACTCTGATATGTCACAGCTTTTCTATAAATCTAAAAGGGTTCTAAAATAGTGTATTAAATATGTTTAAAAGATATTTTGAAAATTAGGAGGATTTGGGAGGTCAGTATTTGCAGACATGGAATCATCACTCGGGTATTCTAAAGGGCAAAAAGGACGATGCAGAAAAGCAAAGACTATGCATGCTGGTTTCCACGTGTAGATCAGCAAAGTATGTTCTGGGCCAAATCTGCCCAGCCGCCTGCTTCTGTGTGACCAATGGTTTTCACCTTTTCACATGGCTGAAAAAAATGTGAAGAGATGAATACCATTTGGGGACCCGTGATATAAAATGGTATAAAATTCAGGGGCGTCTGCGTGGCTCAGTCATTGAATGTCTGCCTTTAGCTCGGGTCATGATCCCAGGGTCTTGGGATCGAGCCCCACATCGGGCTCCCTGCTCCTTGGGAAGCCTGCTTCTCCCTCTCCCACTCTCCCTGCTTGTGTTCCCTCACTCATTGTGTCTCTCTGTCAAATAAATAAATAAAATCTTTTAAAAAATGATATAAAATTCAAATTGCAGCGTCCGTCAATAAAGTTTTATTGGAACACGACCACACAGATTCATATATGTTTTATCTTTGGCTGCTTTCCCGGGGCCACAGCCAAAAGCTTGGCTCTCCCCGGAGAGCGAGAGATGAGAAATTCCTAATAGTGGTTTCCTATAGGATGGGAAGATTGGCTGGGGAGGCAGGAGGGGTGGTTGCTGGATGCGTGTTTCATCTACTCTTTAAAAAATCTAATTCAGGGTCTCCTGGGTGGCTCAGTGGGTTAAGCCTCTGCCTTCGGCTTGGGTCATGATCTCAGGGTCCTGGGATTGAGCCCTGCATCCAGCTCTCTGCTCAGCAGGGAGCCTGGTTCCCTCTCTCTCTGCCTGCTTCTCTGCCTACTTGTGATCTCTGTCAAATAAATAAATAAAATCTTAAAAAAAATAAAAATCTAATTCATGCACCAAAGGAAATTTTGAGAAGGAAGGTGGGCTTCTCAGTGTCCATGGGATGGGGGCTGAGACATTTGAAATAGAAAGGATGATGCCTGAAGTCTTTTTAGGTATCCATTAATTTACTGCCTAGAAGCGTTTTCCGAAGGTAGTGATCATGGTGGGGGCAGAGTGCCTTTCCCTCCTGGAAAGGGAACTCCCCCGGGAGTTGACTTCCCACAGTCCCCAGCACACTCATGAGGGCAGCCCTGGGTGGAGTTGGCTTTGACCTGCCTGATTATTAATCCTTGGGATTAATCAGAGAGGCAAGCCTGGTGGAGTCTAGGTGTCCCTGGATTATATTTGCTGGGAGAGAAAAGGAGGCAGGAGACAAACCGGCTGGGCAGGGAAGCAGAAGACTAATAATAACGTTACAACACAACTGTTTATTAAATGCACGGGGATCCGTAGCCCAGAAGTGGTCCCTCCATCCCCGACATGTGGTGACCATATTTTCCTGGCCCCTCGTTGGGACATGCGGATTGGCAGAGAACATTTCATTTCTTTTAATACCTTTGAGAGACCTTCTGATTCGTGAATTTCTTTAGGGAAGGCTACGTTTAGTTGCACACGTTAATAAAGGCAGTTCATGAAAATAATAAAATTTTTTAAAAGTACATGAAACCAGGACTGGCTGGACAACCTGTACTTGCCCCCTCAAAAAAGGCTAATATCCCGGATCTGCCTTGTAAAGCCTGCTCCATCCCGTCCTGACCAGGGTCTCTGTGTGCCGAAAACAACCCCCTAATTGTCATTTAATTAAACAGCACTTTCATGAATATCAATAAATATCTGTTGAATAAACAAATGACATCGGAAATCATTCATGACCCCTTTAATCACCTACTCTAGGCTCGAGGGGACATTTTTACATGTGTATGAGAGCTTTCCTGCAAAAGACTTTCTGCAGGAGGTGGAGAGGGTGAAATTCGATCTTCCAAGTAACCTATTAAACAAGCAAATCCTCATGTTGGTGGGGGGGGATTGGAGAGTGTCCCCTAAAGAGATCTACCCCCACGCCCTAGCCACTGGAACCTACGAATGTGACCTTAGTTGGAAAGGTCTTTGCAGGTAGAAAGTTAAGGATCTTGAGATGATTTGAGACGGACTCTAAATCCAATAAGAGAAAGGAGAAGGAAGTAGATGGGATTCACACACAAGGAGGAAGGCATTGGCACCAGGAGGCAAAGACAGGCACAAGTTAGGGGACACCTGGAGCCACCATCAGGAGCTGGAGGAGACCAGGAAGGCTCTTCCCTTAGAGACTACCAAGGGAGTTCAGCCCTGAGGACACCTTGACTTTGGGGTTTCTTGCCTCCAGAACTGTGAAATAATACATTTCTGTTGTTTAAGGTCACTGAATTTCTGGTAATTTGTCACAGTAGCTGTAGGAAACCAATGAACCTCATAATCCTATCTCTTAAAACTATGGAACACTACTTCATACAGAACAGCTCTGTGCCTTTGAGCAAGCTTCCTTGCTCTGGTTCCCAGGCGACTCTCAGGCAAAAACACAGACGTTTATTTCCCGTGGATACATTCTAATATTTGCAAGTGATGCTCAAGACATTGCTTCATGGCGCCTGGCAGGCTTTCTGAACCTCAGTCTCCCCATCTCTGAAAGGGAGGCAAGCATCCCTAATCCTTCCTCCCTTCCTAGGGCTGCTTTAGGACTCAATAATAAAATAAAATAGAGATGGAGGCTACAAAGGCTTCCAAGTGTTCCCAGGACTCAAACACCCAGCCCGACACACGCAAACCCCTCCCCCCATGTTAGGAACCAGCGCCCCCTGCCGGCCGCGCCGCTGCATAGGTTTCTCTGGGCATGGCGCAGCATCCTGCGCTTGCGCAGAGAAAGCAAGCGCTCAGGTCCGCCCCTTGAGGGGTGTGACTTCTTTGGATCCATCTGGTTCGACCACACCTGCTTCCGGGGAGGGCGGGCTGACGTCTGGAGCACGTGATTTTGTTCCGGCTCGCCAAAGATGGCTGCCCCCAGAGCGGGAGCGTGAAAGTTGGTGAATGACGCTGTCCACTCGCGCCGGAATCGAAACAGTGGGGGCCGTGCGCCATGTCGCGACTGATCGTGAAAAACCTCCCGAATGGGGTGAGTGCAGGGCATGGACTTGGGAATCTGAAATTGGGACCAGCTGGGGGCCAGGAAGGAGATGGCTGGAGAGAATTGAGGGGCTGTGGCCCTGGGGCAGGACTCAGGGCGCATTCGAAACCTAAAAGGGTCAAGATTCTCGGCATACCCGCATTTGACAGTTGGAAGAGGGAGATAGTGACAGATCAAGGGTTCCCAGCCGGCCCGAGGGTACCTGACTTCCATCACGACAAGTCTCTTCCTAGGGAGACGGCAACACCCCTCACGTGTGCTGAACGCTCTCTCCTACTACCTCTCTCGTACGCGCACTTTTGTTGTTGTTCACTCGTCTCTGGTTCAGATCCTGCACTTACATTCCTCTACGGCTCGGGAGCTTGTTGGACAGGCAAATGGGGAGTATTAGGTTGAGGACCTGCGTTTCGATCCCCACTCCCGCCTTTGGGGCCAGTGGGCATGATTTAAGAAAACTGAGTGCGTGTGAAGAGCTTTAAACCATTTACCCAATAAGTGGGAAGGGTGTTTCCCAAGAGACCAGCACAGACCCTGGCCCGTGGTAGGCCTTCAATAAAAACATGTGGAATGAATGAGTGAAGAAGTAGCTGCGTGCCTGTGGTGTTAGATGACTGGAGGCAGTGTGCTGGAGTGGTTCATCCTTACCGATTTTACTACAGCTTTGGTTTGGGGAGCTGTCCCTCACCACCCGTGTGGCCAGTAAGCTCATTCCCAAAATACAAAACGTGCCCTTCGGATGGGATGAGAGAGCTTCTGTACTCTTGAGTCTAACTCCTTAGGAGCTTCTCTCTTTAGAAGGAGGGATATAACACAAAGTTATTTCTGCTTTACTGTGGTTTTTTAACCTTTCTCCCCCCGCCCCCACCAGTGGGTTGTGGGAGAGCTATGACAGGATTTTAAGAATTCAAACAGTACAAAAAAAAAAAAAAAAGGATTCAAACAGTACCGTGGTGTATGAAATGAGAAGCAGAGTCTTTTGCTCCATCCTACCCTCTGTCTCTCTCCAGGAGGAACCACCTTCAATGGTTTGTTTTTAGGACTCCTCACAGGTATTACTCCATGTCTAAATGGTGTGCTTTCTCCCCCATTTCTTGGTCTGTTTACCCCAATGACTATGTGCTGACCCTCCCCCATGAAAGACAAGGAACCACAATCATCTGTTGTTCCTTCCAGTCTGTTACATTATTAATTCTTTCAAAATACCTATTGATCCATCCACCTGCTTTAGGCAATGTCTCTCTCTCTCTTTTTTTTTTTTTTAATAAGATTTTATTTATTTATTTAACAGACAGAGATCACAAGTAGGGAGAGAGGCAGGCAGAGAGAAAGAGGAGGAAGCAGGCTCCCCACTGAGCAGAGAGCCCAATGCGGGCCTCCATCCCAGGACCCTGGGACTATGACCTGAGCCGAAGGCAGAGGCTTTAACCCACTGAGCCACCCAGGTGCCCTCTTTTCTTTTTTTTCCTAAGATTTTATTTATTTATTTAACAGAGATCACAAGTAGGCAGAGAGGCAGGCAGAGAAGGGGGAGCAGGCTCCCCACTGAGCAGAGAGCCCGATGCAGGGACTCCATCCCAGGACCCTGGGATCATGACCTGAGCCGGAGGCAGAGGCTTAACCCATTGAGCCATCCAGGCACCTCTAGGCAATGTCTTGGCAATGCCCCACTTTGATGGTGAGGATTTTAGCATGGCTGCCCTGTCTTCCCCTCCCACTTCCATTTCACTGAGCTTCTTCCCTCATTGGACTGACTCTCTTACCATTGCTTGTCTTGTCTGGTGAATGAAGGAACTGATGAAAAACCAGTAGTAGTAGCTAACATTTTGAGAACTTACTATGTGCCAGGCACTGTACCAGTTGCTTTCAGTAAAGTAACTCATTTAATCTGCAGCAACTGACCCTATAAGGTCAGTTCCATTTTTGTGTCCATTTTAAAGGTGAAGAAACTGAACTACAGTGAGGGGAAGTGACTTGCCTGAGGTCACACACAACGGG
>PISX010021183.1:0-34195 GCA_004024625.1 Mellivora capensis
TTGCTGTATGAGTTCTAGTAGTTTGGGGGTGGAGTCTTTTGGGTTTTCCATATAAAGTATCATGTCATCTGTGAAGAGAGAGAGTTTGACTTCTTCCTTGCCAATTTGGATACCTTTTATTTCTCTTTGTTGTCTGATTGCTGTTGCTAGGACTTCTAATACTATGTTGAACAAGAGTGGTGAGAGTGGGCATCCTTGTGTTCCTGATCTCAGTGGGAAGGCTGTGAGCTTCTTCCCATTGAGGATGATGTTTGCTGTGGGTCTTTCATAGATAGATTTCATGAAGTTCAGGAATGTTCCCTCTATCCCTATACTTTTAAGCGTTTTAATCAGGACAAAAGATTGATATCCAGGATCTATAAAGAACTTCTCAAACTCAAAACACACAAAACAGATAATCATATAAAAAAATGGGCAGAAGATATGAACAGATGCTTCTCCAGCGAAGACATACAAATGGCTATCAGACACATGAAAAAATGTTCATCATCACTAGCCATCAGGGAGATTCAAATTAAAACCACATTGAGATACCACCTCATACCAGTTAGTATGGCTAAAATTAGCAAGACAGGAAACAACATGTTGTAAGAATGGGTTAGCATGAATACGGCCATCTTAGAGGCCGGGAAGCCATTTTACTGAGTACATGACTTGCAGAAAAGAGGAACTAGGTAAAACCTGAAAAACAAGTTAATCATGAACACCAGAATTGAATGCAGCTGTGGGTGGCTCCAGAATTGAATCTAGCTGTGGAAAATTGCTATATAAACCCTTGGCTTTGAGTGCTCGGGGTCCTTGTAGAAACCCGCTGCATCAGGCAGATACTTGGACCCCAGCTAGCTGGAAATAAACCTCGCTGTGTGACTTGCATTATCGTGGGTGTCCTCTGTCCATTTGAGGGGTGGTCGACTCCATACTCTAACAGTGCATTGGAGAGGATGTGGAGCAAGGGGAACCCTCTTACACTGTTGGTGAGAATGCATGTTGGTGCAGTCACTTTGGAGAACTGTGTGGAGATTCCTTACGAAATGAAAAATAGAGCTTCCCTATGACCATTGCGCTACTGGGTATTTACCCCAAAGATACAGATGTGGTGAAAAGAAGGGCCATCTGTACCCCAATGTTTATAGCAGCAATGGCCATGGTCGCCAAACTGTGGAAAGAACCAAGATGCCCTTCAATGGATGAATGGATAAGGAAGATGTGTTCCATATACACTATGGAGTATTATGCCTCCATCAGAAAGGATGAACACTCAAATTTTGTATTTGAGTGGACAGGACTGGAAGAGATTATGCTGAGTGAAATAAGTCAAGCAGAGAGTGTCAATTATCATATGGTTTCACTTATTTGCGGAGCATAACAAATAACATGGAGGACATGGGGAGATGGAAAGGAGAAGGGAGTGGAGGGAAATTAGAGAGGGAGATGAACCATGAGAGACTATGGACTCTGAAAAACAACCTGAGGGTTTTGAAGGGGCGGGGGTGGGAGGTTGGGGGAGCCAGATGGTGGGTATAATGGAGGAGCCAGGTGGTTGGTATTATGGAGTGCACGCATTGCATGGAGCACTGGGTGTGGTGCAAAAACTATGAATTCTGTTACACTGAAAAGAAATTAAAAAAAAAATTTAAAAAAAGAAAGCACTGAGTGCTACAGCAAGTAATGAGTACAAGGAGGGCTGTCCTAGAACATGAAACTGGAGGCAGAAACTGCTGCTGCCCCTCCTCTGTGCCAAGGAGAGTTGGGGAAAGTCTTTCATTCCTGTTACTGTCAAGTGATCTCTTATCACTTTAGTTCTTCCTGACAACAGACACAAGACCAAATATCACGCCTCCATACTCTTTATGTATAGTCTCTGGGTTTTCATATTCTTAAAAAAAATACATTGTTCATTTTTTCCCCATGTGTTAGGCTGTGTTTTACTTGGTTACTTCAAATTGGACTGGTATGCATGGGTGATTCAGTGGTAGAATTCTCGCCTGCCAAATTGGGCTGGTATATACATAAAAAATATGAAAATCTTATTGTGATCATGAATATAATATGCATATAAATATATGAATAATTTATTCTCCACTTAAAATATCATGTAAGTGCATATGTGCATGTGTGTATGAATGTGAGAGAATGTGAGAGAGCAGGAGGTATCAGCTTATTTTTAAATTTATTATTTACTTCCTTTAGAAGTAAATAGGTACATATATACATTCATAAAAGATGGTTTAGATACATATATACATATATGTGTGTGTGTGTGTGTGTGTGTGTGTATATATATTCATTGGGTATTCACAGATAATGTTAGAATAATAGCTGCCAGTAATATCTATTAACTACTAGCATATCATCATCAGAAAGAATTTCATTAAGGTACTAGTGATGCACCAGATATTTCCTTCTTCTATACAGTGAGTGACATTATTAATAAAATAATTTGTTTAGAATTTTTCTACCAACCAAATATGTATTAGATACCTACTTAAGGATCTCAATAACAAAAATTTATTTTTAGGGTCTTAAAGGGATTGCAATTAAGTTTATACATCAGAACATGCCTATAAAAAGTTAATATGATGATGAAGGTCTGCAATTTAGTGTTTCAGATTTGTGTTACTAAGGAATCCTTTGAAGGGAACGATACTTGGTAGTAAAGAGGGAAAAAATATCTTCCTAGAATGAGTAGAGCCTGAGTGTGATGAATTTAACTCTAAAATGTTAAAGATGTGTTCAAGATGTGTTTTAAGTGACTAAATAAAGCAGTACGTTAAAATGCTATCTTGTAAAATCTAATTTTTTAAAGATTTTATTTATTTATTTGAGAGAGAGAGAGCACAGACTGAGGTGAGGGGAAGAGGGAGAAAGAGGCTCTCCACTGAGAAGGGAGCCTGATGGGGTCTCCCTCCCAGAACTCTGGGATGATGACCTGAGCCAAAGGCAGACGCTTAACCAACTGAGCAACCTAGACACCCTAGTAAAATCAATTTTGATTATAATATAAGATTCTAATCTTAATAAATGGGATGGTCAGGTAAATAATTATGACCATACCCATTTTTACTTTCAATGCAACCAATGTACAAAGAAACTCTGAGACTTGCTGAGTGTGATACAGTTGCCTCCAAGCTACCAACCATCTAGAGAAGCAGAGAAGTGTAAGATTGAGAGCACACCCTCTGGAGCTGGGGTTAGACTTTCTGTCTCCCTCATTAACTGCATACTAGGGAAAATTACATGAACTCCCTGTGCCTCAATTTTCCCAGGAAGGAAAGTCCTAATCCCTGGGGATAAGATTTAATTTTATAAATAAATGTATGTAAAAAAGTATAATTTGTGGACTTTTTTTTATTATAATTAATCTAATAAGGTCTTAATCTTGGGCCTCAATGCTATACATTTTTGCCTACTTTTATACCACCCCTACTATGGGAATGTTTTGCATCATAACTCTTCCCTGAACTGTCACCAGTCCTTCCTCCATCCCTCAGTCTTAGTGAAGTGCAGATCTGATGGATCACTTCTGTATTTGAAAGATCTTGTTCTCTCCTTTCTGAAGATGACCATGACTTCCTCCTCCATCCCCCTAGAATGTATATTGTTCTTTGTGTTATTTTTAACCTTCCACCCACACTTCTTTTCTACTGGTTTAGCAATTTCTTAGTTGTTTCTAATCTACATGCTGTCTTCTCCAACATTTTTTTTAATTTAATTTTATTTTTAAATTTAATTTATTTTAATTTAATTAAAATTATGTTAATTATTTATTTATTTTTTAATTTAATTTTATTTTTTCAGTGTTCCAAGATTCATTGTTTATGCACCACACCTAGTTGTTGTTGTTTCTTTTCTTAAGATTTTATTTATTTATTTGACAGAGAGAGAGATCACAAGTAGGCATAGAGGCAGGCAGGGAGAGAGGAAGAAGCAGGCTCCCTGCTGAGCAGAGAGCCCCATGCAGGACTCAATTCCAGGACCCTGAGACCATGACCTGAGCCAAAGGCAAAAGATTAACCCACTGAGCCACCAGGTGCCTCAGCAGCATGCCTTCTTTAACCCACCCATTCTAGGTAGTTTTCCTTTTGTGACCACAGACTGGGCTTTTGTTGTGATTGCTGTTTTTTTCTGGGTGTATTTGTTTCACTTGCTAAAAACATATAACCTTAAGAAGAATAAAGCATTTTGTTCCCTAGAATGCCGACACATAAGCACAGTTTAATCTTAGTTTGTGCTATAGTGAAATTGATGATGTATTTCTTAGTTTGTGCTATAGTGAAATTGATGATGTATTTGGAATTGGAAGATCCTAGTCCATCATTTATTAACTGAATAACTTTGTAAACGTTACTGAAGTTTTTTGAGCCTCAAATTCTTTAACGCTAAAATGTTAATAACTACTCTAAAGAGTTATTATATGGAGTAAATAAAATATGTCAGATAAATTAATATAGAGTTCCTAAGAATTTCTAAATATAATTTAATCAAACCTGAAAATCACATTTACTAAAAATAGTCGACAATATAAATTATTCATATGTATAAAACTGAGAACACACTTATTTTACTAACATTGTAGATCATCACTAAATGCAAATTATTGCTTTTTTACCTTTAATATTAATATTTAGTTAGCTAATCTTTACTATTTATTAGTTTAACTTATAGGTGTCAGAAAATCATTTCCAGAACTGCATTTTAATATTACTCACACATTTCATGTGTGAGTGTAACATGGACAAATATAAAGTAACACTTGTGGATTTTAATAACAAAATGACAAATCTTTGACAAAAAAAGTTCAGCACAATTTAAGACAAAAATTCTGATGTCAGTAATTTGGAAAGCAAATTCTTATACACATAAAAAAGAAACAATTCTTTGTGTGCAAGCAATTAATGAAATATCTGATCACTGAAGAATAACTATAGAATAACTGATAAATAACATCCTCATGTAACACATAACTCTATATATCTGAAGATGTATATTACATTTTAACTATAAAGTTTGCATATTCTCATGACTAAACATAAGGTGAGAGCTTATGATACATTTATATTTCCTAGACTCATAGGCAATTTTATTTTCTCACTATATTGTTAACTGGAAGAAAATCAAGCAGTAAAATATGTCTCAGTTCACTTTTTAAACCTTGATTTTAGTGCCCTCCCCTTTATTAAAAAAAAAAAAAGGAAAGAAACAACAGTATCAGATAGAGACAAATATCTACATCTCCTCTTTTGTTTTTTTGTTTGTTTGTTTGTTTTGTTTTTAGATTTTTAATTTTGTTTACTTATGGACAGAAAAACCATGAATTGAATAAGATAGCCTATATTGTCACTGCTCTCCAGGGAAGCAAGTGTATCTTTCTTAGTTCTCACTTTTCTTAGAACACAGGGGAAGGGTAAATTATAAATGTTTTATAATTTAATTTTGATAATTTTTCCCATAACACTATGGTCTTCAACCAAAGATCTGGATAAAATTTTCTGCTCTTTTCAGAATACCTGTATTTTTCAAAACACTTTTATATTGCTAGTTATGAATGTCAGAAGTATGATACTCTTCTTGCTGTGTATGGATTTCACTCTAGTAATTTATGTTGGTCATCATCCCAGCTACATGTCAGATAATTAAGTTTTCTCAACACTTAGACTATGTTCTCTATCTGTATAAATAGAAAGTGGGTTTATCAAACACCTTTTACACACCATTTTGAGGCACAGGACACCGATGTTTCTCTAGCCACCTCTGTAACAGCCCTGTGTAGTTGGAGAGGTTTCACAAGCCCTCCCTGCCTGTGTCTGTCACTTTGACCACTAATTTGCATCTTATGGCTTCCCATTGCTGCTGGTGTATTAAATGCCACAAGAATAGCTTGCTGTCCAGTCATGTACAACCTAGAATGTTCTCTATGCTTCCTAATTAGTAGTACATAATTCTGTCATAAGCTCTGCTTTCTGGGGAACTCAGGCTGCTGGTATACGTCATGCTTAAGATCATGGATTTTGAAATCAAATAGACCTGGTACTATTTCAAGCTATGCAAATTTTGAGAGCATTACTCGAATTCTTTGAACTTCTTTCCTTTACCTAATAGGTAAAGTGGGAATAACAAGACTAATTACACAGAACTTTGGCAGGAATAGAGAGGAAAGAATGTGCAAAACTTTCAGTAGTGTGCCTGACACATAGTAAGAGCATAATAAATATAAGCTAACTATTTAGGGACCACTGATGATTATTCTTTTGCATCTTTTTGAATATGCCACAACATTATATTTGGAAAGAACACCTGTGAACTAAATGTATTTAAGAAATTTATTTTTTTAATTTAAACATACATAATGCAATTACCTATACTGAAGAAAAATTTGAAGTGAAGAGTGGTAAGTTTTTAAAATATTTATATATTTAAAGAAAATAAGGTACATAAAATCATTTAGAAAAAGAAGTTTGCAGACCATATATATATCCTTTGGCAGTATGTTTATTAGTATGAGGATTTAATTTAAAAATCCATTTAAAGCACTTAGCATAGTTACTGCCATATTGTAAGTATCAGTACTTTTTATTATTATAAATGTAATTGTCAATAAAACTCTGAAACTATATTAGTTTTTCTTATTTCTTATTTTCTGTATTAGTTTGCTTTACAGGGCATTTAAGTATGAAAAATTATGAAAAATTAAACAAAAGACAGTAAATTAAAGCAATGTGAGTATTAAGCAGGATTAATTTAATGTGAGAAATTCTTACATCACTTAATCAATATACAACTGATAAAATGTACACAAGTATCTATATACCTTGTGGTAAAATCTACTTGTGGTAAAATGTTTTAGTTCTCATTAACTGGGAAATTGCTATGTGCCCAGGATTGTGCTTCTGTTCTTTATTTGCATTAATTATGGAAAGCTAACAAACTCTTGAAGAAGTTATTATTACCAATAAGTAGCATATTAGGAAACTGAAATAGAGAAAACTTAACAATTAGTTGAAAATGAAATAAGAAGTACTTATAGCAGAATACAACCAAAGCACTCTGGTTCTCTAATTAAATTATTAATTTTAATTAATAATTAATAATTATTAAATTATTATTTCTAATTAAATATACAGCATGTGTATTTAATCACTGGACAATTAAAAAATAGAAGGAAAGAAAGAAGGAAAGAAGCAAGGAAGAAAGAAAGGAAGAGGAGAAGGGAAGGAGGAAAACAAAAGCAAAGAGAGAAAATAAGTCAGGTTAGATTCAACTGCCATAAAAGCATTTTTCTCTCTAGACAAGAAGCCTAGTAACCTATTTAAATAATTAAACAAATTTAAATTTGTTGGCTTTAGTAGATTTGGAATTGTATTACTATTGAATGATTGATTGGTACCACAATTTACCCTCTGCCTTTTGCATTCAGTCAAAACCCATTTTTGAGGCTATATGTATCAAATTCTAAAGACTAACTTGCCTTCATTAAAAATGGGAATTTGGAGTTAATTATAGCTCAAGCCTCATAGAGATAATGTGATGAAACTGAAAGTAATATTTGACATAAATTGTCACTAAAAATGAAATTTAACTGGTTTCACTAAATGATTACATATAAATTATATGCGTGAGTTTTGTCATAACTCAGTCTTAGTAATGAGTTGTAATGGTACAGAAAATATAATACTTGGCCAAGAAGTTTTTGACAGTATGTAATCCAGAAGCTACTGTTACAAAAGGTATTAAACAGAATTTTTGTTTTGATGATACACATTACTGAATCCTACTTAAGCTGAAAGGGCTTTATTTAAAAAAAAAATAAGAAAACATTTTATATATACCTCCAGTCCTTTCTGTAAAGAGAATAAAAGACCAAAAAAAAAAAACAGAATTCTTAATCAGAAGGATAAAAACTAGAGTCAGACATAAGCACCGACACCATCATTTCAAAGCATATTGATGATGAAAAAAAACAGTATTTTCTTAGAAGCAATTGATAAATACCTAAATTCTAAACTCCGATAAGAACATAAGAAAAGGCAGACAGCTGGTATATAGGGCATTGGAACAAGATGTGGACATCATAGGGCAATTCCGTGGGGGAGAGCCATGCTTTCTTGAGTCATGATGATCAAAGGTTATACTGGTTCCTTGATCAAAACTGAATCATAAATTCATATAACCCACTGCATATCCTTTAGATTTTGTTGTATTTAAGCGCATAAAATAAGTGGAATATACTGTATTTCAATGGTTCTAAGAAACCACAGATTTCCCCAATTTTAGCATCTCTGAAATTGGAGTGACTCAATCTAAGGTCCCCTACTATAATGATTAATTCTTTCTTTCTTTCTTTTTCTCTTTCTCTCTCTGTCTTTCTTTCTCTTTCTTTTTCTTTCTTTCCTTCCTCCCTCCCCTTTCCTTTCTTCCTCCCTCCCTCCCTCTCTTCCTTTCCCTCCCTCTCTCACTCTTTCTTTCTCTCTCTCTTCTTTCTTTCTTTCTTTCTTTCTTTCTTTCTTTCTCTTTCTTTCCTCCTCCCTTCCTTCCTTCTTTCCTTCCTTCTTTCATCTTTCTTACTGATACATTACATATGGGGGTGTATTGATAGTAGATAGCATAGAAGAAAGGGTAGAAGCAGGTAGAATAGTAAAGGATACTACTTAAATAATGCAGGTAGGACATGATTATAATTTGGAATGGTAATAAATGCTCATCTACTTATTTTGGAAAATACTATTTCAAAATATAGTCTATCTTCATAATTCATAGATTAAATATTTACAAATATGCCTACTCACTAAAATTTGTTTGCAACCTCCCAATCAATTCTGGGGGTGTTTTAAGGTTACTTATAGACATGTGCAGAGCCACAAAAATTTAGAGTTGTCAAATGGGCAGTTTTCCTGCTAAGGTCAAACAAGGTGTCACCTGCTTTCCTGTTTCAGCTATCATACGATAAACAAATCTTCTTTGCATGGTCTATTTAGTGTCATGGTTTTCACACTTTTGTGCTTTCTGTTCCCAATTTTGTTGTTAAAATGGTTCTTATGCATAGTGCTGAAGTGTTGTGTAGTATTCCTAAGTGCAAGAAGACTGTGATGTTCCTTGTGGAGTGTTAGGTTATCTTTGTTCAGGTATGACTTTTTGTGCTGTTACCCTGAGTTCAATGTTGGTGAATCAACAGTGTATATTAAATAAGGTATCTTAACACAGAAACATACACAAAAAAAGATAATTTTTTGATCAGTGAACCAAAATATTGTGACCAAGCCTCACAGAAACTTCACTCTGTATTTTCCCTAGAAGCAATGGTTTGGTATCTGATAATTCAGTGATTTTGGCAACTTTATAGAACATATCATTCTGAATAACAAGAATCAACAAGTGTTCACCCCAATTCATATGGGGTATGAACCAAAAGACACCAGAGAAAGCCTCCAAAATTTTTGGATTAATCAATTAAACTAATAGACTTGTCATCAACAGATATGAAAAAGGATATGGATGAAGCTATTTCCAAGATGAACAACAGTTCAATTTTGGTCAGAGTGAGTTAGAGATATCTATCAGATGACTAACAGGAGATAGTAGAGTAAGTTACATCAACAAATAGGGAATATGGGCTGGAGTTATAAGTTGCAGATTTATCATCATACAACATTTTTTACAACCATTGACTGTAGATAAAATAATCAGGAATGAGTGAGTGCAGTTCAAAAGGAAAAAAGAGTCAAAAACTGAGTTTTGGGGACGTATGACATTAATTTATGTTTTACAGTGTTAGAATGAAGGTAAGAGACAACCAAAAAAGACAGAATGAAAACAAAGAGAGTTTGATGTACTGGAAGCCAAGTTCAAGAACAAAAACAAAACCAACATATCAAGAACAAGGAAATAAGCCACTGCTGTTCTTTAGGTCAAGAAATATGATGACATATAGCTACTTATTAGATTTAGCAACATTAAGGTCATCCTTGATCTAACCAAGATGAGTTTCAGTTGAATGGTGGAGGATATACCCTGACTGGAATGCATTAAAGAGAGAATGGAAGATGAGGAACTAAAGATAACTATTTTGAGAATTTCACACTGAAAGAGAAAATAAGATCATGTCTAGAGAGTAAAAAGGTGTCAAAGAAGTATTTTGTGTGTGTGTGTGTGTGTTGCTTTAAGATGCTACATGAAAGTATTATGCTTGCATGCTGAAGAAGAACATCAGAAAAATAATGATAACGTAGGAAATAAAGAGAAGTTTGCTGAAGCAATGTCTATAAATAAATAAGGGAGTGGCATGGGATTTGGTAGGTATATGGGGGGACAGAATTTATCCTACTCATTGGTGATAACAGATGCAGATACAAGGTTTGTGACCCCTAATGAGTTTCATGGATGTACATTAAAATTAAATTTAGAATTTAAATTAAACATTTAGGTTGTTTCAGGTATTTATGCACCATATTCAACTGCACAAGTGCAGATATGGAGTAGGTAGATCTAACCAGGGTTATAATTTTGTCAATTTAGGGTGATGCTTTTAAAGAAAAAAAGAGTAGAGGAATTTGCAAGGGAGTCATTATGACCTGACCAAGTATTGTGGTCTGAGGACCTATGGAAACAGACTATGTAAACCTTAAAACCTACTGGGACTATGAACTCAAGTGGGGAGATAAGGGAGGAGAGGGAGTTAGGAAAGAAAGGGAAGAAACCTGTAGTTAGTGCAGTAGTGAGTCAGCTCAAGCTCTTTGAGAATTCACAAATCACTACAAGGGGGGATCACTCCACTTCAGAACAGTTTTTACAATAAGTGAGAAGTATTCAATTGCCAGCTTCTTCTTATCCCTTGGTTCTCAGTGGTCAGCTTTGTCTGACAAAGTGAGCACTGAGTGTGCACTTCTGAGTGCACTTCTGCACTTCTGAGCTGTGTTCTCCAGCCTTCAGGCAGCCATCAAGGAAGACTGATTTGCCAGAGCACAAACCTGCAGCTAAGCCATGGTGGAGGTGGAGGAATCCTGTCATATCCACATGGGTTTGGCTGGGGGGCAAAGGGCCCAGATCTGATGTTTTCTATGTTTTATACAGCAAAATCCATGCTGAACAGGTTCCATAATAAGAAAGAAATGGAGATTGATATGACCGACCATGTATCCTTTAGGCTTTGTTCTATTTAAGAATATAAAATAAACAGAGTATATTATAATCATTTCAAGTAATTGGGAACAGGGAAAATGTGAATATATGTCTACAAGTGGACAATTTGAAATTGCCAAGCAAATTACAACCTTAGAGCAATTAAAATTTTGTTGGACACAGTATCATATTAATTTAAATAAAATATTTTTATAAAAAATCAATAAAGCAGAAATTAACTCAGAATTAGCCTTTAAGTAGAATTCATAATTGTGTTCCTTGACCCTGCTTTTACCTTCTTTCATAAGACTACAGATGTTTTTGGCTATCCTCTGTACATAAAATGTAAGGAAATCTATTCAAACCAGTAGTATTTTAAAAATTGCAAATCAAAATGTTATCATTTTTACTTTGGCAAACAAATTCCCAAACACAAAAATTGTATCAAATTTAATCTCTGTTAAGTGAATTGTAATTTGACTGAATGTTCATGCAGGAAATTTTTAATACAAATCAAAAACTTTATATTGTTCACAAGAAAAAAATTAGTCATATATACAATATTTTCTGTAAAAGATTTTTTATTGCATTTTGCATTTAACAGAAGAAGATCCAAAAAGCCCGAAGGTCCAATAGCATTGGGTTGGGTTGTCAAGAAGTTAAAAAATTAATAAAATACTTAATGAACATTTTAAATGATATGTTAAGATTATTGAAATATGAAACTTGAGCAAGCAGTGAATATATAGTTGAAACTTAAATATTTGAAGGAAAAATATTTCAGAAATTTCTCTCAGGTTTTTAAGAAAAAAGTACAGAAGCAAAAGTGACAATAGGACAGATGATGAGGGAATCAAAAAATATATAATTACTGGGAAATCCAGGAAAAGGAACAAAAGCAGACATAAGAAAAGAATTAAATGAATAGTAGAAATGCATGACATACTCTATTTTTCTTTCTTCTTGAGCATGGTGACAGTGGCCTGCAGGCAGGCATCTCTAATGATCACATGGAATCACTGATGAGACCCAATACTAAAATATCCTTAACATTTAAGTAAATTGCATGCTTTGCTGCCAAAATGTGCTCAGGCACAACTTTATTTTGTCCTGAATGCTTTGAGATTTAATAAATATGCTTTTTGTGAAAACTGGTTAACCAATTAAAACTGGTTAACTAAATTAATAATTAATTTAGTAAAATTGTTATTTTTCTATAATTCCAAATAAACAATAATAATATTTACTTTTAATAAAGAACATTTTGAACATTACCACTTTCTTTTAAGCTGACAATTTCAAATAAATAACAAGAAAATCTGATATAGAAAAAATTCCCACAAGAGGAAACTAAAAGAAAGTGTTAGATTAAATCAACACATATATATTTTTTTAAGTATTGGGAATAGGTAAGTTTACTATCAATGAAGAATGTGATGATTTTAACCTTAAAATGAATGTTTGTGGTATTAAATAAGCATATATTAGCAACAAAAATAATGTTGCAATTCCATAGTAATATGAATTCTCTGCTTAATATAATGTGTGGTAAACCAAAGGGAGAATGCACTTATATAATTACCAAATGGTGCATAATCATAGATATTCAAAACTAAATAACAGTAAGACAAATTGATTGATTAATATTCCAGTATTAATTTACTAAACATTTTTGTGTCCTTCAGACTTGATTAATATATAGTAGGTAAAGATCTGATGAAAATTTTTATTTGGAAGAACATGTTTATGTAATTTGGTAAAACTCTGAAATTTGCATTTTATACAAAAGCCAAATAAGCCTAATATTATGTTGCATTTTAAGAAGGTTCCTTATTAAATTGGTAATCATGGGTTTATAATAATTTCTGAAGCAAAGTATATTCCAAATCCTACTCAAGCTAACAAGGACAGTGGTTTCCAATTTTTAAGCTGTGTTGTGTGCTTGCTTGCGCAAGAGAACTTCTCTCTTTGTGTTGTCTAGTTTAAAACACTGCTGTTTTCTCCAAAAACTGCTAGAGATCTTTCCAACTTTATGAGATCTTTTGGATTTTGTATGCTCTTCAGAAGGGAGAGAAGAGATTAACACCACAAACGTTATAGAAAGAATTTAAAGAGTTTTTTTCTTGGAGAAAAGGATTGGCTTTGTTTTGAATTTACCTTAAGAAAATGAAAAAAAAAATTTTGGTAATTTTTCTAGATTTGAGTTTTTGGGTTGTGATACCTGTCTGTTACATATTTATGTAATGTATATAATTTTTATTTAATGTTATGTAGTATATTTAAAATTATCTTATGCAGGGGTGCCTGGGTGACTCAATCAGTTAAACATCTGTCCTTGGCTCAGGTCATGATCTCAGGGTCCTGGGTTTGAGCCCAAGGTCAGGCTGCATGCTTAGTGGGGAGTCTGCTTCTCCCTCAGTCCCCATGCTCCTGCTTTCTCCCTCTCTCTCAAACAAATGAATAAAATCTTTAAAAATTAAAAATAAAATAAAATTATCTTATGCACATTTTGGCAGGTCTTTTATCTCTATTGTCTGTGTTCCCAAGTCACTAAATTACTGCTTTGTTTCAACTCTTAGGATCATGAGTAAAGGAAAACCTTTTATCTATTCTCATATCACAATCCCCACTCCACCCCATCCCTAACTTTCAACAACATGCTACTTTCAAATACTAAGGATTTTACTTCAGTTTCCAAGATTTTCAATGTTGTGCCACATTTGCAGAAACTGTATTAGAATTTCAAGCAACAGTTGGACAGTACCAAAACATAAACATCTTTCAGTGTCTACCATAAGTAGCAATCTACAATTTATAAATGTTGGAGGATTTCTGTACTTATGTTAAACTCATGTCATTCTTTCAATTATTTTTTCTTTCTTTTGGGACATTGCCTTATCCATTCTAACTAGGTAGAAGAATAAGATGTAAGAAATTGATATGGGAGGGTTGTATAGATTTGACAACTCAGCTTTTCAACTATTTCCAAAATAATTATATCTGTAGTTGAAAAGACAGAATATTAAAAGAACAAAGCATTGGGGGGCCTGGATGGTTCAGTTGGTTGAGCTTCTGACTCTTGATTTCCTCTCAAGTCATGATCTTGGGTCCTGAGATCGACACCCTCCTCCAGTCCAGCTCAGTCCTGGGTGTGGAGCTTGCTTAAGGTTCTTTCTTTTCTTCTCCCTCTGCTTCTCTCCCCTGCTGGCATGCATGCTTTCTCTCTCTCAAAAAAATTAAAAATTAAAAAATAATAATAATACTTAAAAATAAATAAAATAAAAGAACAAAGCATTAAAAATTCATTGATAATGTTTCATCTGCTGCATCAACACTACAAAGGGTACCATTGTAGAGTACAGATACTGACAATGACCAAATAAACAAGTATATACAATTAAAATGCCAAAAGCACAAAGCCAGCAGTCTATCTTAGAAGTGTTTGTTTTAATAAATTAGGTTTTGTTAACTTAAAAGGAGGGTAAAAATAGGGGAGAAAAGCAAATTTAGGAAAGTCTCGTAGAGATTTGAGTTCTTAAAGATAGTAAAGATAGTAAAGCAATGAGAGATTGAAATCTAGGTTTATAGTTTTCCACTAAACAATGAAATTTCAGTCTTCAGCAAGTCTTTTCTGACTACACATTATAATGCATTTTATTGTGTTAGACTTGAGCTTGAAAATAGCCTATCATTTGTAGGGGTGAATTGTTGAAGAATATCATGAATTATTCCCTGAGGGAGCAATTATAATTGCTTATGGATGATAAGTAAGAATAGAAAAAGTATCCATGTCACAGGTCACATTAAATTTAACATTGCCCATATGGGTGTTGGAAGAAAACTATGGGGAAATTGTAGATACAGTTTCTGCTGGATTGGCACAGTTATTGATTTAAGACATTGGGTTTTGGATGGAAACGTTGAATTTGGGTTGAGATACCCAAAGGGCAGCCCATTTTCTTGGCAAACCCTTCACTCTTTCCTCAGTTCCAGCACAAAGCATTACAAGTCCACTCTTTCAGTTATCAAGGAGTGGCAGCTCTCCCATTTTAACCTCTTTAAGCAAGTAACCTACAGTCCTCTCTAAAACATGGATATAAAATTCCCCTTAATCCTTAAGACATTTGTCTTCCCATCAGGCAAGCAAGGCTTCTCTGAATTCCTGCCAGCAAACACAGAAGTAGAGCAGCTACAAGAACTGTTCTGATCATAACTTCCTACCAAACTAATCAGTATAGCACTGCTAAGTGGCACGTCATTATGAAATGTACCACTGAGTGCTGCTTGATGTAGAAAGTTGTACTCCTGGATTTGAAATGAAAAAAAAAAAAAAAGAAAAAAGAAAGTAAACAGTTCTCACAAATTATTCTCCTATCGTTTTCATATTTGTAGTTATACACTATAATTATTGTGCTTCTTTAGCATCTATTCTTTTCTCTTGGGACTTCCAAATTTCTTATAGGCAAACAAATGAAGGAACAAAAACCTTTCTCATTCTCATTCATGGAATTCTGATAACACTGGGTGTAGTTGTGGAAATGGAACCCAGATAGAGATAAACAACATGATTCCAAACCACTGGTGCCACACCCATTGGTTCTGGGATAAACCCACGAACCAAACAGGTTGAATTCATATTCACAATTAGACATGTATAGGCATCGACTAAATGATGTACTCCTTTTTTGTTGTTGTTGTTCTCCCTGATTTAAGGCTGCAGTAATGTTCCATTTTGTTATTGGAAGCCACTATGTTGAGCTATGAATAAAGCCTTCTTAGATTAATAGAGAGGAGAGAAAAGATGAAAAAAAAAACAAAAACAAAACCTCAGAGATCTAGTGACATTAATACTCTGAATTCAAATTCTACCTGAAGTTAATTCTATTTCTTTGCTCCCCAGTAATGTGAACAAATAAGTTCTCCTTCTTTCCCATGGAAACCATCCTAAAAGACACCATAACGTATCCTGTATTAGGCATGAGATAGAAAATAAAAATATGAGACTCAAATTAGGAAATGATTAGGGAGTATTATAAAGTTATGAGTATATGCACAGAAAGATTATTTTTGAGGCCAGACTCAGTCATGAATCTGACCATTCCACTAAAAGCCACTCTGGTTTTTCACACCCATCACCCAACTTTTATCCCAGGATATAACAGACAGCCTTTCAAGAGAGTTTCTCACAGAACTAAAATGCAGTTGTAATTATCATTTTGTAGAGTAAAGTGCAATTTAGCAAAACACAAATTCTAGAATCTTGTGAAGCTGGGCTGCAGTCATAGACATAAACAAAAAGTTAATGATGACTCAGTACATAAAGTTTGAACTTTGAGAAATTGCAAACAGAGACATGGAGAACTCTCCACTTTTAGTGGTTAAGGATCTGAAACTGCAAGCTCGTCTAAATGTGCATGATAAAAGTCTCCACAAAATTAGAAGGATCAAGTTTTTTCCATTTCCTCACAGATTAAAGAAACACATTTAATACTCTAAGTTCTATTAAAATAGCGACTTTGTATGTATTTTTTATTCAGTATATGTTGTATGACAATCAAACTTTGGAGAGTGTTATTCAATCTTGTGTAACTAAACTTTTAATCATGGATTGTCTTAAGTCAGAAAATTCTGTCATAGTAACCTTTAATTTGGTGTCTCTGATTTTTTTTTAAGATTTTATTTACTTATTTGACAGAGAGAGAGAGATCACAAGTAGGCAGAGCAGTAGGCAGAGAGAGAGGGAGGAGAAGCAGGCTCCCCATCAACCAGAGAGCTTCATGTTGGGCTCAGTCCCAGGATCCTGAGATCATGACCTGAGCCCAAGGCGGAGTCCTAACCCACTGAGCCACCCAGGCACCTTGGTATCTCTGATTTCTTAAAGGCATATATCTTTGTGATTCTTTGATTGGTCAAATGGGATTGGAATGTCTATCTGATCTATACCTGGAGGAAACAAACAAAAACACTATCAAATTTCTTATTTCGGTGGAGAATCTGGAATTTTTGTTGGACAAACTATGTGACATCTCATAGTATTGATTAGGTACTATCAGATTAAGAAAGAGATTGGATTCTCTCTCTGCTTTTCTATAGTACTTTGGGCAAATGAATTAACCTTTTGAGTCTTAAATTTCTCATCTATAAAATTCAGTTGGTTTTATGACTCATTTCAAAGAGACAGCTTTTCATTATATTGTTTGTTTATTTTCTTTGGTTTCTATGTCATTGATTTTTCTTTATGATTCCTTCTCCTTGCTTCAAATCTCACTTGGTCTCCTTTTTATTCATTTATGAATTTTTTGTTCTTTTGTTCTTTTAAAAATACTTTAGGTGGCTGTTTTAGACTTTTTTTTTTTAAATAAGTGGTCATTGCTATGAATCCTACTCCCAGCATTACTTTAGCTGGATTACACAAATATTTGACAGATTCTATTTTCATTTTCAATTTGTTCAAATTTTGTTTTTTAATATCCCTTCAGACTTGTTCTTTAACCCATGGGTATTTGGAAGTATATTGATTAATTTTCAAATATTTGGAAATTTTCCAAATAACCCTGTTATTAATTTTAAAGTTAAATGTTATGATTAGAAAATTACTTTTTATTACTTCTATTATTTTTGTTTGTATGGGTTATTGTAAGTCAAGAATATGCTCTGCCTTAATTAATGTTCCATATTCACTTGAAAAGAATGTGTATTTGGGGGCACCTGAGTGGCTCTGTTGGTTAAGCATCTGCCATAAGCTCAGGTCATAATCCTTGGATCATGGGATGGAGCCCCAAGTTGGGATCCCTGCTCAAGGGTGAATCTGCTTTTCCCCTTCCCTCTGATACTCCCCCTCCCTTGGCTCCTCTACCTACTGCTCCCTCTTCCCCTGCTGGTTCTCTCTCTTTCAAATAAATAAATAAAACCTTAAAAAATAATAAAGAATGTGTACACTGTTGACATTATGTAAAAGTTCCATAAATGTCAATTATTTCTTTCATTGGTATTGTTAAGTTCTTTTAAATCCTTACTGATTGAAGGGCTGCTACTTCTATCAATTACAGATATAGAAGAGGAATGTTGTCTCCAGCTATAACTGTGGCATCTTTTGTTTCTCCTTTCAGTTTCGTCAGTTTTTGCTTCATGAAATTTATAGCTCTGTTATTAAGTACATGCACATATAAAATATTCAGAAGTCTTCTCAGAGAATTAACACCTTTATCATTATGTAATATCCTTCTTTATCCCTAGTAACATTTCCTGTTCTGAATATATTCTATCAGATATTAGTATATCTAATTATCTTTCCTTTGATTGGTATATACATAGTATAATGTTTTCACTTTTCTTTCAACATCTCTATGTCCAGATGTTTAAAGCAGGTTTCTTGGGGTATCTGGGTGGCTTAGTTGTTAAGCATCTGCATTTGTCTCAGCTCATGATCCCAGAGTCCTGGAATCAAGCCCTGCATTTGGCTCCCTGCTTGGGGGAAGCCTGCTTTTCCCTCTCCCACTCCCTCGCTTGTGTTCCCTCTCTTGCTGTGTCTCTCTCCGTCAAATAAATAAATAAAAATCCTTAAGAAAAAATAAAAATAAAGTGAGTTTCTTGTAGATAGCATATAATTGGTTCTTTTTTTTATTCAACCTATCAATATTTGCTATTATTTAATGTTTTAAAATTATCTAACCTTAATATTATTATTCACATAATCAGATTAAAATCTATTATATTCTTATTTTTCTATTTCTTCCATTTGTTTTCAAATTTTCTTTTATCCCACCATTTATGCATTTTCTAGTTTCACTGAACATTTTATATAGTTATATTTTATATACACTGTTGACTTATTATATCTGTTTTAATTTTTTACTTGTTGCTTCAGGTTTGAAATATATTTTCTTATTTAATCAGAGTCTGCCTTCAAATTATATCATACCACTTTGTGTGTAGTGTATTTCATAGTCATATAGTCTCAATTATTCCTATCCTATTTCTTATACTATTATTGTCATACATTTTATTTTTGTACATCCTGTAACCACACAATAAACTACTATTATTTTTTCTTTAGAATGTTATTCCATTGCTTTGGTTTCCTTTATAATGTTCACTATCTGTCTTATTCCATAATTTAATTTTAGATGGAAATTACAATGAATTCTTTGCATTTTCAGAAAAAAAACAAGTATCATTATGAGAAGAATATAAATTTTCAATATTAAGAAACTTGAACTTCCCCTGTAAATGAGAACTAGTAAGTCATGGATACAACTGAGCCAACAATTTGTATTAATATTTAGTTATTGTTATTTTATTGTCAGTTTTTCCAAGCCAATTATTTTTGTTGTTGTTGTTAGGTTGCCTGGGAAATAGACAATGAAATGAAGATGTATTGGGGGAGCGTTTTTAGGAACAATATATGTAAGGAGTGAAAGAAAAATGGAACTAAGCAGAAGAAGAAATTAAACCATGATATAGTTGCTACAGAGGCCTTAGAGGATATCAAGAAGATCTCTAAAGCTGCTATGGCCCCTCAGAAATGTCCCAAATGGAGGTAAAGTACCACCACTTAGTAGTTCTGTATTAACTGCATTGGATATTAGATTCTTTCCCTTGAGGCAGTGTCAGAGGCAGCTGCCTTAGACTGAGAGAAATTCCCAGGAACGGACATTTCTATGAGATATCAACAGCCATCACTCCCAGCAGCTGGAGTAACAAGTGAAACCACTCTGAAAAGAACTTAAGCAGTACATCATAACACCTACCCAGTCCCCATATTGTACCCTTAGATCTACTAACTTAGACTGTCATAGGCTTTTTCCCCTGGCTTCCACTGGTCTTAAAGCCACAAATGATACTCATAGTCTTCCTCCTCCACTAACCTTTCTAGAGTTACACTCAACTCCAACTATCACTTTCACTGGTTAAGAGATATTCGTTGGTTAGTAATTACCTCAACAATCTAAAGATAAAATTACCATATGACCAGTTTCTTTGGTAGATACAAAAATCATTGAAAGCAGAGACTCAACGGTATTTGTACACCAGTGTTAATTAGTGCTTTATTCATCATTGACAAAAGCTGGAAACACCCCAAGTGGCTTTTAACTGATTAATGGGTAAACAAAATGTAGTATATACAAACAATTGAACATTACCAAGCCATTAAAAGGGATGCTACAACATGAATGAACCTTGAAAATGTTGTGCTAAATAAAATAAGCCAGACAAAAATAAAAGACACTGTATCAACTATTTGGGCAAATTCACAGTGGCAGAAAGTGGATTAGATAGGGAAAGGAGATATGAGGAGAGGCAAGAATGGATCTTACCACTCAATAGAGTTTTTTGAAGGGTTTCTTGAGGCACACATTCCTCAAGTGAACCATCAGGAGTTATGGTAAGCAGAGCCACCATATTTTTTGCTTCTGAAGCCCATTTATTCTATTTAGTGAGAATACACATCATACAATGATCTTGACTTAGTGTGTTTACTGCTCTTAAAGAATGGTATATCATCTGAACAGGATATTTTCTCTAGCCTGCATTCTCACATGTACCCCTGTTTTTCTACTGCTGCATATCCTTTGCTCTTGAGTTCCTTGTTATAATACGATGTTATATTGAATACCTGTTGGTAGATCAAACACTTTGTAAGCTCTGGAATTGACACAAACTAAGGCTCTCTGTGAAGGAAGGGCAATATAAGTAAATCTCTGTAGTCAATTTGGCATTAAGTGTCTGATTAGTCTTTTTAAAGAAGGATGCTGTATCAAAGCGTTAGTGGCAAGATGAACAATTAGCAATAGCAGTAACAAGGTCAGTTTTGGAGGCCAGAATCCCAAGCTATTCATGCATCCATGGTGCTAGCTTTGATAGAGCTGCTGAACGTGGCTGAAAACTCACTGAATGAAATATTCTTTCTAGTTAATTGTTTAGAGCATCTTTCATGGTGGATACCTCTGATAGGTATTTGTGATAGGTAATTTTATATGTCAGTTTGACTAGATCACAGCACCCATTTTTGTGGCCAGGTATTATTCTGGATGTTTCTATAAGGGTGTTTTTGGATGAGATTAAGATTAAATCAATAAGCTTTGAGTAGAGCAGATTGCCCTCTATAATGTAGAGGGGGATCATACAATCATTTGAAGGTCTGATTGAAACAAAAGCATGACCTACCTTGAGCAAGAGGGGATTCTGCCAGTAGATGATCTTTGCTCTTGAAGTGCCAGCCTCCATAATTCTGTGAGCCAATTCCTTTAAATATCTGTGTGTATTGTGTGTGTGTGTGTGTGTGTATACAGTATATATATTTTACTGGTTCTATTTCCCTGCAGAACCATGATTAATAGCATTATAATGTGACATAAAGATCTATGCACTTTGTGCCTTATCCCCTCAGTTATCCACCTACCTTACCCTAGAATTCCCTGTCCTTGGTTTTCTAATTTTTCTACTTCTAGGTCCCTAATAAACAAGTCAAGCAATTCTCCACTGCCCAGTGAGTTCATATATATTCTTCTCTAAGGATACTTTTCTTTCTTTTTATTTTATTTTATTTATTTATTTGAGAGAGAGTGAGAGGGAGAGCATGACTGGGGGCTGGAGGGGTGCAGAGGGAGAAGGATAGGGAATCTTCTGATCATCCTTGATGTGGGGATCAACATGGGACTCTGTCCCAAGACCCTGGGATCATGACCCAAACTGAAGATAGATGCTTAATTGACTGAGCCCCCCAGGCACTTCTCTAAGGATACTTTTCTTATTGTGCAATGTGAATGGCCAGGAACAACACCTGAAGCCCTGCCCATTCAGAGAATTTCTCCTTACCACTGTCATTCAGGGTCACCTTTAGAACCAAAGAGGTCTACTAGGCATGGTGTTTACTTTATGGTGGGAAGTATGAGATAACTTAATTTGTTTTTATGTTTGAGGAGACATACCAGAACATTCCAGACCACTGGAAGCCTAAAATTTCACTGGTGTGGTGCTGAAACATTATATGGTATATTTCTCATGCCCTGGAGTTCGTGGGACTTACTAAGGGCCCATTTAGTAGTATAAAACTAGTCCATTAAAAAAAAAAAAAAACAAAAAAACTAGTCCATTTTCATTTAATACCCGCAAGCCCACACACTGTGATATTTTCCTCGGCCTTTTACCTTTAATATTAGCTTCCCATGATGGGCTCTCAAGTAGCCAGAGCAGGGAGCTGAGGGCAGGTGCCAGTGCAACAGTGGCAGATAAACTTGAAGTCTCAGTCACTCATGCAATTTACTTATAACCCTAACCCTGGCGCCGCCCAATTCCAAATATACTCCTGTCTTGGAATAGATAGCTGTTGGATAAATGATACCACATGATTTGGTGGGACTCAAAGAACCCAGTTTGTAAAGGCAAGTTTGTCTGCATAGTCACTTGATGTTCTATGGTGAGTATTTCTCTCATAGCTGAGCAGCCTGTGAGCTTCTATTTTGTGAATGGTGTATAATTCTCTGTTGTGTGTGTATGCTCTTCAATCACAAATATCTATAATTCTTCAGTGTCTCCTAGTTTAGGTGGCCTAAACAATAAAACCACTTACATTGCAGCCTGAATCTGTTGCAGAGCCATTTCCTATCTGAGCCTCACTAGAAGACTGAAGTTTTCCATATAAATCAGTAAGTGCGGAAGAATAATATTCTGAAGTGTGGAATATTTTGCTTCAGAACTAAAAAGATCTACTAGGAATCATGCTTACTTCTTTATTGTAGGAAATTTAAAAAGATAACATTTTCGTGTTTAAAGGGAGGTACCAGCACACCACAGACAAAAGGATCTCTAAAAAATTCATTTTTGTTCCTAATCCTTGAAACACCATAAGATATATTTCTCACATTCTAGTATATGTATCCTGCCAAATCTCCTTATATTAGCGATACCTTGTTCATCATTAGTTGAATTAACATAATATTACCAATATTGTTTGCCAATTTCATAAGGGAATAAAAGAAGTAGTATTGAACAAAGAAGGGAGTTGAACTAAAATGTAGTTGCAACAAGGGTCTTGTGTTATCCCATAGAGACATCAAAATTGGGATAATTTTTTAAACATATCATGACTTGAGGTAATGGGGCTGGGGCTTTGTACAAAGAGATCAGCCATTAAAAGTTGGCTGTTCCCAGAACATGAGTATAATATTGGGGGCGAGATTTCTGGAGATGGGCTGTTTTGACCCTTCAGCAATCAAAACTCTTGGAAGCTGGAGGAATCTGGGGAGCACATCGCAGCATCTATTTCAAAAATGAGCATTAACCTGATAACTATATTATTTCAGACAGAAGCATATATACCAATTAAAAAATATTCAGGGACACTTGTGTGGTTCAGTTGGTTAAGTATCTGACTCTTAATTTCAGCTCTAGTCGTAGTCTCAGGGTTGTGAGATCAAGCCCATATCAGGCTCTGTGCTCAGCCAGGAGTCTGCCTGAGATTCTCTCTCTTCCTCCCCTTCTACCCCTACCCCGCTAAAATAAATAAATCTTTAAAAAATTTTTCAGAGGTGACCTTGTGTACTAAAAAGAATATATATTGTTCTAAATTGATAATTTTCAAGGTTGGTAATATTTTGCATGTTATATTTTAATTGCAGATGTTCTAATAATAATATATAACAAATGACTATTTATAAGCAGTAATTGCTCATTATTTTACATAAGGAGTTATCTGACTCTTAGATGAAATTATATTATTATAAACCCATGCGTAGATATCATTGTCTTATAATACTTCTAGTGCCACTGTCCAACTTGAAAACACAGTTAAAAAATCCTCTTAATAGGAAGTTAAGGTTTGTAATTCAATTCATTCTAAATTGCAAGTTATTGCAATTTATTGCAATTTATTACTTAATTGACATATAGTAGTGAACTAAGAACTTCATTTGCTAAAACTTCAAGAAGTTCCTTTAGTCACTGAGAATATATATCTCAATGGGGTATTTATGGAGACTCCTTCCTTTTGTGGCATACTGGTTGAAACAATAATTTTTCAGACTAAACTAATTTGAACAATGTACTCAACTGAAACGTATGCAATGAACAAGCTGGACTGAATTTAATTTGATTAGAGACAATAGGATCTTGCTAATAAATCATTTAAAGCACTAGTTTCAGAGAAGAGAGGATGTGATATTATTTAGCAAACATCAGCTATTCAAATTGTAACTATAAAATCACACACACAAAAACTGAAGACAATACAAGGTGTAATTTCATTTTTAAAATCTAATTTAAAAATAAATTGTTTAAGTATATCCTTATTCTAAAATATAATAATTATGAAAATGTTTTCCTAGAAACCCTTTACTTCCATTCCTAAACAAAGTATAGATGACAATCTTAAACTACATTATGTATATATGAAATCATATATCAGGTTTGGCATATAAGAGGTTTGGCAGAAGTTGGTTCTATGAGAGTCCACTGAGTCATTTCTCTCTAAATTTGGCAGATTTGTCTTGGGGTGGACAGGAACTGCTAGGAACAACACAAATAAATGTTCTTCTTTCAAAGTCTGTGAGAATGTCAAGATTCTGAATGTCAAAGTTCTTCTGTAAGCCAATGATTCCCAATATAATCTTGAAAATCAATTAATGACAAGCTTTTTATCAAGTCACAGAGAATTAAGGGAAGACATATAAGAATTGTATGATTTAAGTTTAATCTTTAATTTTAAAAAATTCTGAGGTTATATCTTACATTTTTTGGTATTAAAATGTTATTTTATTTATGAGCAGAAGATGCTAGAGGGTAAATTTAAAACAAAAACCACAATAAACCTATGCCATTCCCTAAATGTTTTTGTTTTTGTTGTTGATGTTGTTGATAACTATGTGCCTCTCACCCCAACTACACCATGAGGCCACATTTTGGAGGATATTTAGGCAGGGTTTATGTGACAAAAGGCAGAAAATAGTTAAGTAGGCAAATTCTGAATTACTGAGGTAAGTGGAAGAGAGAAAATTAAATGGATTGCATAGAAGCATAAAGACAATCTGATTTCAACATTATAGAAAAACTTTTTTTTTCCCTCTTTTTCACATAAGATTCCAAGCAAAATGACTCTTCCTAGAGGAAGTAAAGCTTTAAGAGATCTCTCTTATAGTGGCAGAATTCCAAAGAATTGATATATGATAAAGGTACCTTTACCAAACTAAAAGCATAATTATGTTAGAAAGCAAAACCTTCCAGAAAAATCAATCTATGAAGATTCAGTTACTATCTCATCTAATTAGATGATCCTTGATTTAAGAGCAGGTGTCAACACACTAATGGCAAATAGCAAGGCTGTAAGTAATAAGCAAGAAGTAAAGTGAACCAGAGAGTGCATGGGTGACTGCTAGGGCTTGAAAGAAACACTGTCAGAATCACAACTCTTCCCTTATATATACTTGAAATGAGTTTACACTATCTCCTAACTTTGGAAAATCATTTAACTCAATATCACCTGAGTTTCCTACATATAAATATGATGAATTATATAAATATATACATATCTATCTATCTATCTATCTATCTATCTAGATATGTCTATATATGTCTATGTCTATCTATCTATATAGATATATACATATCTATATAGATATGTATATCTATATAGATATGTATATATCTATATAGATAGATAGATAGATAGATAGATATAGGTAGGCTCATTAGGAGTTCAATTCAACCACTCAGAATAAAGCTCTACAAGCTTCATAATGCTATAATTCAAAAAAAGGAAAAGAAAAAAAAAACTCTTCTTGGTATTTCTATGTGTAGAAACCTGACTGGGTCACAGAAAATCCAGGGAATAAAAAGACCAAGTAAGTACAACTCCCCAACAAGCTAGAGAAGTTGACCTACTGTCATGCAACCCATGTAGGAGGAAAGGCCATTTCTGCCAAGTGTAATCCAAGCTTTTCCCACTTCCTTGCACTCCCTAGTTTACTTTCATTGCTTAATCTTTTGCCCCCTTAGAATATGAACTAGATAGTTACTGTTCCTTTGTGCCCCTCTTATTTCTCCTGAAGGTCAAAACTTAGCCTCCTCCTTGCCACTGCATCCAGCCTTTGACAGACCCAATAGCTAAATATTCCATACAAGGTCTTGTTGAAATCCCTTTTGGGATGCTTCATTTGCTGCTGTGGTTCTCCCTGGGCTTGGCATTGTAAAATATTATGGATGTGAATTTCTAGGCATTAAAACACCAACTTATTCCATGGAAAACTGTACTATTTTAGAAACAATTGAGATCTCTCCCAACAATGAAGATAACAATTGACCAAATTTACTTTCTTTTATAAATTCTTTTTCTATTTCTTCCAAAGTTTGGCCAAAAGTGATGTTAAATGGATCCTTAGTTTTCCATAGTGCAAAATCATTGATGAGAAACATATGATTGGAACTTTCTAGAAGTAAATTGACTTGCAAGCATATTTTTAGAATTGAGATATAAACTCTTACATTAAATTTTTAAATTTCAGCCACAGCATTTTTTTTTTCTCCTCCATGATCAGCCATAGCTGATATCTTGAACTTGCAGAATTCAAGAAGATTACCTGAAAGGAGAGATAAAATAACATTTCCATGCCTTCTTTCCTGAGCCAAAAAATCTTTAAGTACCTATGGCTCCCTAAATAATTGCTTATAGGTCATTACATTACTGGCTAGTCCTATTATCAAGTGCAGTATGTATTTTTTAGGGTTCTCAAGAGAAAGTAAACCTATATTTGTACATCCTATTGGTTCTGATTTCTCTCTGGCTCAATCTCTTTCTGTCTTTGTCTCTTTCTGTATATAGATAGGTAGCCAGATACAAAGTTATATAAGTAATTAATAATAATATTAATAATAATAATAAAAGAATTGGTTCACACTTTACAGACTGACAGGTCCCAAGATCTGCTGTTAACTGGCCAACTGGAAATCCAATGCTATAGTTCCAGTCTGAAGTCTGGCAGGCCCAAGAATCAGAAAGAGCTGAAATTTTAGTTTCATTGGAAAGGCAGGAAAAAGCCATTGTCACAGTTTAAAGGCAGTCAAGCAGAAGACTTCTTTCTTTTTTGAGTAGACTTCTTTCTTTTTTTCTTTTTGTTCTATTCAGGGCTTCACATAATTGAATGAGGCCCACCCACAGTAGGAGAACAATCTGCTTAACTCAGTCCATCAATTTAAATGTTAATCTCATCTAAAAACAACCTCACAGAAATACCCAGAATAATGTGTATGTAAATATCTAGGCATTCAATGACCCAGTCAAGGGCTTCATAAAATTAACTACCACATAGTGATTTATAAGTGTCTGGATGTAAATATACACATATGCATGTTATTACTAGTATAATAACATTATCTAAACTAAAGGAAGAAATGTGCATTGAAATCTCAAAATAATTTTCCATTCCATTAAATAATAGGCCGTACTATCTTTTCTATATGAAGTTCTGTTGTATTTATAAAATGTGAAACAAATTTGAAAAGAAAATTTACATGTCAGAGTGTTTCTTTTTACATAGAAAAAAACACGTGTGTTTCAGGATAAATAAAGTTGATTGACAACTGAAAATAAGTGAAGTTATACTAAAATATTTGATTTTTTCCACCATTTAAATAATAATTATTGTTTTTGCTAAGTGAAATGTGGCATTTAAAAGTAAATAGCAAAGAAAACCATTGGTAAATTCATTTTATACTGTTATTTGATTCATGGTCTTTTGAATTCCCAAGTCATATTCAGAAACAAGTCTTCTACCCAAGATTACTGCACAGTTTTTCAAAAGACAAACCATTTAATGAAAAGTCTGTAATTCTATTAATGCAAACACACTGCAAATGCCATGGATTTAAATGTAAATCAAAAATACATATTGTTAACACATTAGGATGCCGAGATGATTGCCATTATATTATTTCTTAAGACTTAATCGTGGATTTTTTGATGTTATATAAAACTTAATCCATTTTAAATCTGTAATTATAAATCCAGTACAGAAAGGCAGATTTCTTTCAGTTTTCTGAGCATGGAGGACAGTCTTCCCTTGCCCCTTTTGATTCACTTTTTATCCTTCTCCAATCTGCAAGGTCCACAACCTGAAAAAAAACATTAAAAAAAAAGTCTTTTTCGGGGGTGGGGGGATTTGGGGTAGAAGCACAGCTTCTTTTGAGTGTATGTTACAAAATGATGCACAGAGTTGGAATGAAAGGCAAAGTGTTACATTCTGCATTCTGCAGAGTAGTCCCACCATGTACCCTCTACACTTGCAGGCTTCCGGATGTTTTGAGAGAACTCCAGTGGCATAGAAATAGGAACATCTCACAAAGTGCCCTGGAAGCAGTTTCAGACTTACCTATTTTTTTTTCTTATTTAAATCAATGTTTTATTTAGAAGAATTTTAGATTTACAGATAATAAAACAAAATATAATATAGATTATTTATTTAAGTAACAAAGGTGGTGCAGGGGTTCCTGAATGACTCACACCCAGTTTTCCCTACTGTTATATATTGTATTAATATAAAAAAATATGTTACAACTAGTAAAACAATATTGACCTATTAATGTTAAGTAAAGTTCATATTTTATTCAGCTTTCCTTACTTTGCACTAATATACTTTTTCTGTTCCAAGATACCATGCAGGATCCCACATTACTTTTTTTTCCTTAGTTGTTTTTTTCTTTTTTTGAAGATTTTATTTATTTATTTATTTGACACAGAGAGAGAGAAAGAGAGCAGCAGAGGAAGAGAGAAACAGACTCCTTGCTGAATCAAGGGTCAATCCCAGGACCCTGGAATCATGACCTGAGCTGAGGGCAGCTGCTTAACCAACTGAGCAACCCAGGTACCCCCACATTACATTTCATTATCATCTCTCCTTAGGCTCTTCTAGATTGTAACAGTTTCTCAGACTTCCCTTGTTTTTGATGGTCTTGAGTTTGAGGAATGCTGGTCAAGTATTTTATAGAATATCTCCCTGTTGAAATTTGTTTGATGCTGTTTTTTTTTAAGATTTTATTTATTTATTTGACAGAGCAAGATCATAAGTAGGCAGAGAGGCAGGCAGACAGAGAGAGGAGGAAGCAGGCTCCCTGCCAAGCAGAGAGCCTGATGCGGGACTCGATCCCAGGACCCCGAGATCATGACCCAAGCTGAAGGCAGAAGCTTAACCCACTGAGTCACCCAGGTGCCCTTGTTTGATGTTTTCCTCATGATTAGACTCCAGGTTGCTTTTGTCAGTTGGAACAAGGTAAGAAAACAAAGCATTTGTAAATATCTTAAAATGTAAAGGTACATGAAGCCTAATCCATGTCAAATAAATGGTCAGTGATTTTTCAGTTGAAATTTCAAATTATAAATGGACTAAAGTTGAGGTGTCTTAAAAGTATGAGGACTTAAGGTCTATTTTAGCAGGTGCTTAATGGAACATGTTTTGAGGACATTTTAATGGCTTATATGATTCTTAGATTGGGTCATAACTGTGTGTGTGTGTGTGTGTGTGTGTATACACTTTACTTTATATTGGGTCATTTTCTATGTAAGCTAATATACTTGAAATAAAAATAGGTTGTAAAGAGGAACATATGAACCCGCAATTGCACTACTGGGTATTTACCCCAAAGATACAGATGTGGTGAAAAGAAGGGCCATCTGTACCCCAATGTTTATAGCAGCAATGGCCACGGTCGCCAAACTGTGGAAAGAACCAAGATGCCCTTCAACAGATGAATGGATAAGGAAGATGTAGTCCATATACACTATGGAGTACTATGCCTCCATCAGAAAGGATGAATACCCAACTTTTGTAGCAACATGGACGGGACTGGAAGAGATTATGCTGAGTGAAATAAATCAAGCAGAGAGAGTCAAATATCATATGGTTTCACTTATTTGTGGAGCATAACAAATAACATGGAGGACATGGGGAGATGGAGAGGAGAAGGGAGTGGAGGGAAATTGGAGGGGGAGATGAACCATGAGAGACTACGGACTCTGAAAAACAACCTGACGGTTTCAAAGGGGCGGAGGGTGGGAGATTGGGGGAGCCAGGTGGTGGGTATTATGGAGGGCATGCATTACATGGAGCACTGGATGTGATGCAAAAACAATGAATTCTGTTACGCTGAAAAGAAATTTAAAAAAATAAATAAAAAATAAATAAAATGGTTTTATCTTAAATGTTTGCATATCCAAATAACAATTCATATTTTTCTGCTTTTATATAGGTAACAATAAAATGAAGTAGTACCGCAGTCCTTTGGAAAGACGAATTATAATGAAAAAGTACCTCAGGTTTTGAACTTATTGAATTAGCAACTAGCGACAGAAAAATTACATATGCAACAGATTCTATTTGTCCCCCAGTTTGAGATCAATGGGGATAACTATGACCAAAGAATATATTGATTTGCACAAGTCTGGTTTCTTTTAATCTGTCGAAGATAAGCCCTCTTCACTTTGAGAAATATCTTGTCCTTATAATTACTTTCAGACACACTTCTAACTCCGTTTTTCAAGACCAAAAAGTTTCTGATACCAGTCATTCAGAGTAGTTGTTTAATTCATGCAATTGTATTTTAAAATGAATTTCAATCTTATGCTGCTTCATTAAAGTTTTCATTTTAGACCAAAAAAAAAAAATAGGTTGTATCCAAATTTACCACCCCACTATTGGTAAAAGCAAAGGGGAAAAAAAAATAAAACTATTTTAGGGAAGGTAAATATTAACACGTTTACTTAGGTAATAATCATTGAAAGTAAAATGTACATACTATGTAATCCAAATATTTGCCTTCCAATAAAAACACTTGTGAAGTATGCAATAGTAGATGTTCACTGATTTTTATTAAATAATTTTCATAATTTTCATAATTGCAGAAAAATTGGGAAGCAAACTCGGTGTCAACAGCCATTTGGTTGAATACACTGCTACAGTCATGAATTCAAATACTATGTATACCTAAATGAAATGGTTTAACCACAGAAATACAATGGATTATAAGAAAGGACTATGAACAATTATACACTAACAAATTGGACAACCTAGAAGAAATTAATACATTCCTAGAAACATACAACCAGCAAAACTGAATAAAAAAAATAGAAATGTTATAGAAAAATGAGTAAAGAGATTGAATCAGTAATCTAAAGCCTCCTAGCACAGGAAAACACAGAACCAGAAAGTCTACTCATCATTAAAACAGAGTGAATGCCAATCCTTCTCAAACTGTTCTGAAAAAATGAAGAAAATACCTCCAAGCTCATTTTACAAGACCAGCATTACACTGATATCAAAACTAGAGGAAGGGGGCACCTGGGTGGCTCAGTGGGTTAGGGCCTCTGCCTTCAGCTCAGGTTGTGATCCCAGTGTCCTGGGATCGAGCCCTGCATCAAGCTCTCTGCTTGGCAAGGAGCCTGCTTCCCTTCCTCTCTCTCTCTGCTTGCCTTTCTGCCTCCTTGTGATCTCTGTCTGTAAAATAAATAAATAAAATCTTAAAAAAAAACTAGAGGAAGACACTACAGGTAAAGAAAAAAAAAATACTGGCCAATATCCATGATAAACACAGTTACAAAAATTGTCAAAAGATAATAGCAAACAATTCAATAGTATATTAAAATGATCATACACAGTGAGCAATCAGGATTTATTCTAGGAATTTAAGGTTGTTTCAACAACCACAAATCAATTGGTGTTATTTACCATGTCAACAAAATGAAGGATAAGAATCATGTGATTAGGGACACCTAAGTGGCTCAGTTAGTTGATTAGGGACACCTAGGTGGCTCATCAGTTGAGTTCCTGCTTTATGCTTGGGTCATGATCCCAGTGTCCTGGGATCAAGTCCCGAATCAGGCTTCTTACTTGGTGGGGAAATTGCTTCTCCCTCTGCCTGCCACTCCTCCTGATTGTGCGCTCTCTCTCTCTCTCTCTCTGAAAAGTAAATAAAAATTTAATTAATTTATTTGTTTTTTATTAACATATGATGTATTATTTGTTTCAGGGGTACAGCCCTGTGATTCATAAGTCTTATAAAATTCACAACAATCACCATAGCACATAGCCTCCCCAGTTTTCATCACCCAGCCACTCCATCCCACCTTCCCCTCTTCATTCCAGCAACCCTCAGTTTGTTTCCTGAGATTAAGATCTCTTATGGTTTGTCTCCCTCTCTGGTTACATCTTGTTTCATTTTTCCCTCTCTTCCCCTATAATCCTCTATCTTGTTTCTCAAATTCCCCATATGAGTGAGATCATATGATAATTATCTTTCTCTGGTTGACTTATTTCACTTAGCATAATACCCTCAAGTTCTAGCCACATCATTGCAAATGGCAAGATTGCATTTTTGATGGCTGCATAATATTCCATTGTGTATAGATATCACATCTTCTTTATCCATTCATCTGTTGATGGACATATAGGTTCTCTCCATAGTTTGGCTATTGTGGACATTGCTGCTGTAAACATGGGGGGGTGCACATGTCCCTTCATATCACTGCATTTGTATCCTTGGGGTAAATACCCAGTAATGCAATTGCTGGGTCATAAAATAGCTTTATTTCCAACTTTTTGAGGAACTTCCATACTGTTTTCCAGAGTGGCTGCACCACCTTACATTCCTACCAACACTGTAAGAGGATTCCCCATTCTCCATAACTGCAACAACATCTGTCATTTCCTGACTTGTTAATTTTAGCCATTCTGACTATTATGAGGTGGTATCCCATTGAGGTCTTGATTTGAATTTCCCTGATGCCGAGTGATGTGGAGCACTTTTTCATGTGTTGTTGGCCTTCTGGATGTCTTCTTTGCAGAAATGTCTGTTCATGTCATCTGCCCATTTCTTGACTGGATTATTTGTTCTTTGGATGTTGAGTTTGATAAGTTCCTTACAGATTTTCAATACTAGCCCTTTATCTGATATGTCATTTGCAAATATCTTCTCCCATACTGTCATTTGTCTATTGGTTTTGCTGACTGTTTGCTTTGCTCTACAAAAGCTTTTGATCTTGATGAAGTGCCAATAGTTCATTTTTGTCATTGCTTCCCTTGCCTTTGGAGATGTTTCTGGGAAGAAGTTGCTGTGGCTGAGGTCGAAAGGGTTGCTGCCTGGGTTCTCCTCAAGGATTTTGATGGATTCCTGTCTCACATTGAGGTCCTTCATCTATTTTGAATCTATTTTCATGTGTGGTGTAAGGAAATGGTCCAGTTTCATTTTTCTGCATGTGGCTGCCAATTTTCCCAACACCATTTGTTGAAGAGACTATCTTTATTCCATTGGACATTCTTTCCTGCTTTGTCAAAGATTAGTTGACCATAGAGTTGAGGGTCTATTTCTGAGCTCTCTATTCTGTTCCATTGATCTATGTGTCTGTTTTTGTGTCAGTACCATACATTCTTGATGATTACATCTTTGTAATAGAATTTAGATAGAGAACATTTTTGTCTGGAATTGTGATGCCACCAGCTTTGGTTTTCTTTTTCAATATTCCTCAGGCTATTCAGGGTCTTTTCTGGTTCCATACAAATTTTAGGATTATTTGTTCCATTTCTTTGAAAAAAAAAATGGATGGGATTTTGATAGGGATTGCATTAAATGTGTAGATTGCTTTAGGTAGCATAGACATTTGCACAATATTTGTTCTTCCAATCCATGAGCATGGAACGTTTTTCCATTTCTTTGTGTCTTTCTCAATTTCTTTCATGAATACTTAATAGTTTTATGAGTACATATTCTTTGCCTCTTTGGTTAGGTTTATTCCTAGGTATCTTATGGTTTGGGGTACAATTGTAAATGGGATCGACTCCTTAGTTTCTCTTTCTTCTGTCTTGCTGTTGGTGTATAGAAATGCAACTGATTTCTGTGGATTGATTTTATATCCTGACACTTTACTAAATTCCTGTACAAGTTCTAGCAGTTTTGGAGTGGAGTTATTTCCTTGTTGATCTTTTGCTTGGATAACCTGTCCATTTCATTGTCCATTTCATTGAGGGGGGTGTTAAAGTCCACTATTATTATTGCATTAGTGTCTATGTGTTTCTTTGATTTTGTTATTAATTCATTTATATAATTC
>PISX010021184.1:0-34217 GCA_004024625.1 Mellivora capensis
GTAGCAACATGGACGGGACTGGAAGAGATTATGCTGAGTGAAATAAGTCAAGCAGAGAGAGTCAATTATCATATGGTTTCACTTATTTGCGGAGCATAACAAATAACACGGAGGACATGGGGAGATGGAGAGGAGAAGGGAGTTGAGGGAAATTGGGGGGGGGAGATGAACCATGAGAGACTATGGACTCTGAAAAATACCCTGAGGGTTTTGAAGGGGCGGGGGGTGGGAGGTTGGGGGAGCCTGGTGGTGGGTATTGTGGAGGGCATGCATTGCATGGAGCACCGGGTGTGGTGTAAAACTATGAATTCTGTTATGCTGAAAAGAAATAAAAAAAATAAAATAAAATAAAATAAAATAATCTTTAAAAATGGGAAGTTTCAACTTACTTAAAAATAAACTTACTTATAAATAAAATATTTTTTTTAAAATGAGAAGTTCCAACTGTTGGAGAGGTTGTGGAGAAAGGGGAACCCTCTTATACTGTTGGTGGAAATGCAAGTTGGTGCAGCCACTTTGGAAAACAGTGTGGAGATTCCTTTAGGAAAAAAAAAAAATCTACCCTATGACCCTGCAATTGCACTACTGGGTATTTACCCCAAAGATACAGATGTAGTGAAAAGAAGAGCCATCTTTACCCCAATGTTCATAGCATCAATGTCCAAAATCGCCAAACTGTGGGAAGAGCCAAGATGGCCTTCAACAGATTAATGGATAAAGAAAATATGGTCCATACATACAATGGAATATTATGCCTCCATAAGAAAGCATGAACTCCTAACTTTTGTATCAATATGGATGGGACTGCAGGAGATTATGCTGGGTGAAATAAGTCAAGCAGAGAAAGTCAATTATCATATGGTTTCACTTACTTGTGGAGGATAAGGAATAACATGGAGGTCATTAAGAGAAAGAAAGGAAAACTGACCTGGGGGAAATCGGAGAGATGAACCATGAGAGACTGTGGACTCTGAGAAACAAACTGAGGTTTTTGGAAGGGATGGGGTTGGGGGGATGGATGAGACTGGTGGTGGGTATTAAGGAGGGCACGTATTGCATGGAGCACTGGGTGTGTTGCATAAACAATGAATCTTGGAACACTGAAAAAATAAATAAATAAATAAATAAATAAATAAATAAAATTAAAAATGAAAAGTAGGGGTGTCTGGATGGCTCAGTCAATTGAGTGGCCAACTCTTGATTTTGACTCAAGTCATGATCTTGAGGTTATAGGATGGAGCCCTGTATCAGGCTTCATGTTCAGCAGAAAGTCTTCTTGAGATTCTCTCTCACCTTCACTCTCCCTCTTCCCCTCCCCCCATGCTCTTTCATCTCTCTTTAAAATAAATGTTTAAAAATCTTTTAAAAAACTGAGAAGTAAAAATACCTCTACCTCTCCCCCAAACATCACTCTGAAATCTCAGATATAGTATATGACTACATATCCCAGAGTTTTGTGTTTGCACCCATATTGAACAAATAAGATAATATTATGCCAATGTTTTGCACCTTAGTTTTATCATTTAGTAACATGTTTTGGTAGTGTTTCATATCAGTGCATATAGATTTAACTTGTTTTTAAAAGCAAATATAGATAAAACTGTTTTTTTAAACAGTACTGTGATATCCATTGCATTGATGTACCATAATCATATAAATTCCTCTCATTCACTTATTAGGGACATGTAGTTTGCTTCCTTTTCTTAGCTTATATAAACCAAGGTATACTGAACATAAATAACTAGTTTTTTTAAAGATTTTATTTATTTTTTTGAGAGAGAGAACACGTGAATGGGGGTGGGGACAGAGGGAGAGAGAGAAGGAGGAGCAGACTCCCCACTGAGCAGGGAGCCATACAAGAGCCTCCATCCCAGGACCCTGAGATCATGACCTGAGCTGAAGGCAGATGCTCAACAGACTGAGTCACCCAGGTGCTCCAGTATCTATTTTTTAATACTTATCCAAATACATTAGCACATTAGATTCCTATGGTGGCATTAGCTGAATCAAATGGTGTATGTATTTAAAATATGGGTAGATATTGCAAAATTTGCTCTCCAAAAAGGTGCACATATTTGAACTTACTTATGAATATTATACATTTTCTTTTTCATATATGCCAGTATGATATGTAAAATATGGTATTACTTTGTTTTATTCTTCATTTCTTTATTCATCAAGTTGTATATTTTCCTTGTTTATTTATATTTTGGTTTCTTCAAACTGCATGATAATTCTTTGCCAACTTTGAAATATTGAGTTATCTTTTACTTAGACATTTGTAGAAACTCTCCATATTATAGAAATTAGATTTTTTTTCTTAAATGAAAAAATGAATAAACAATTTTCTACTATTTTTCCAATTAGTTGTTTTGGGCTTTTGGCTTTTGGGGCATACAAGATTCACCAGTATTTATCTATAAATGTTTGTTGAACAAATGAATTGATGTACTCTTGATTGAGCTGAACTAACGCTAAACGAAAACCTCATGAGATCTAGACAATGATTATTTACTTTCTCTAAACTAAAAGCCTCTAATACTAAACCCTAAGAGTAAGCTTACCAACTTCTTCAGAGGCCTCATTTCAGAAACTTAAAGCACATACAAAACAAAATGAAGTTCACTTGTTAAAATTTTGTATAGAATTATTCATATTAGCTGACATGAAGTTAAAACCAATTATTTATTGAGAATCCTTTCCTTCCTTGACCTCATTCAGACTTGATGGAAACAATCTTTGAAATCTGATATTTTATTATGACTAAACACTAAAAATCCTCTGGTAGTTCTGTGTGATTTGTGTATGGCTATAAGCATAAGTCATGTAAGACAATAAAGTCTACACCACTTGTAAGAATGACTCATTGGCTGCCATACTGTATGGGAGATTTATCAAAAGCATACCACCATTTTGTCACCTTGCTCTGAAATGCATAAATGAATTTCAGATAACACTTATCAGAGATGAAAACAGATAGGTTAACATTAGTTGAGGCAACCACTTTATAGGTGAGCACAAGGAATGAAAAGACCTCAACACAAAGCATATCTCAACTGTGAGGACATTTTTACCAGAGCACACAATTAGATCAGCGTTAAGGGGGATAAACTCACTAGTTTATCACTATGGTTTGATATCTCCTTTAAAAACACCATAGACAGTAAATCAGGGAGACTGAACCTAAGTACCTCATTTCGGTGGACAAATGTCTTTAAATAGCAGAGGGCTATAAAAGAGCCTATGAATAAAATGTGAACTCAATTTTGCCCCTGAGCTACCTCACGAGTATTAGACTATGCTTTCATTTGATTGCTCTCTCAGTGTAGTTTTTCTAAGTACCCTGAGCCTCTGTTTTGAGCCAAATCATAACTAGGCCACTTTTTTGTTATATCTTTCCTTCCTGTCATCCAATCCATGTGATTCATTTCTTTAAGGTCAGTGCAATGCCAGCTCAATAAGGAACTAATACACTTTGCAGATAATAGCAAGGATCAAACATTTAGTAAACACTTGGGAGAGATTTCCAATGCCTTATACTCCCCCTGTCACCCACCCCCACACTAATTTGATCTTCACTGTATTTACCTAAAAACCTATTGTGAATTATTTTGCCTTTTTGTGTTTTATTATCATTAGAGGTTAAGTACTCTAATAATAATGTACTCTAATAATAACACTAATCACTGCCTGTACTTAACAGAAAGAGCTGACCCTGAAAGTCTCAGATAATGGCATGAGAATCCTCAGCTTGGGTAAGCTCATAGAAATAAAAATGAAGGGGTAGAAAGTGATTATTATATTGTGAGTACCTATCATATGTTGATCAGTCTATCATAAATATTTTATTTATTTTCCCACTTAATGTATTATAAAAGGTTATCATTTGGTTGTTATAACTCTTCCAGTTTTAAAGAAGAGGAAACATGACCAGAAATGTAAATTATTGCCCCAAATTACACAACTAGAAAATATATCAGCCAAGATTTGAGCAGGTTTGTCTGAGTCCCAAACCCATAGTGCTTTCCACTTTACCACCTAGCTTATCTCACTATCTGCCTCAAACTAGTTTCTCTGATGCCTCTAGAAATCATGAACTAACAGATCAAAATCCCACAAAGACAACTTTAGATCAGATGTAGTAACTAGCTTAACACTGTATCTATAATGACCATCTGTCCTGGACAGAAAAAAGTTTGAGTTTAAATAGTAGTTTTATCATACATTAACTCTTACAAAAGTAAAATGTTTCAGCAATCAAATTATACTTCCTAGATCATCTTCTACTCTGGAAGTATCATGAAAAGTTAAGCCTATATCCGGTGAGTTTTCTTAATTCAGAAAGTAACTACTCCTATACTCCTTGTTCTACCTTAAAAAACAAAACTAAACAGTAAAACATAGGACTCATTTATAAAAGTGGCAAAACAAAACAAAACAAAACAAAACAAAACAAACAAAAACAATGTATGTCAAGAAGCTTCTTGTTAGGATTAAAATTTTATTCTTTATGATACTAGTTTGAAAAAGAAATTTTTGTAATCAGGTGAGGGCACAGCTCAAAAGAAGAGATCAGTTGTTTTTGAGGTACTTACTTATTTTTTTAAAGATTTTATTTATTTATTTGACAGATGGAGAATACAAGTAGGCAGAAAGGCAGACAGAGAGAGAGAGAGGTAGAAGCAGTCTCCCTGGCTGAGCAGAGAGTCTGATGCAGGGCTCAAACTCAGGACCCTGGGATTATGACCTGAGCCAAAGAAAGAGCTTTAACCCACGGAGCTCGCCGGGCATCCCAGTACTTATTTATTTTATTATGTAGAACTATTATGATAGAATTTAATCTGGAGTGATAGTGAGGAAGCAGATAAACCTTGCCATTAAAAAACCTGTTAATTTTTAAAATAAGGCTAGTTTTTCTATATTTTCTTTCACTTTCTGATTTTAAAATAATAAATCCTTACATCACAGTAATCATTTATGAAAAATTATTTCCCTGTCCTAATAAAGATGTTCACTGAATTTGTCTGTTGGGAATTTTTGCTTTTTGAGTAGTGCAATCCTCCACAATTGCCAATGAGGCCTGAGTTTCTGTGATTAAGGAGTAGTTCCACTGGGGTATTTTTGTTTGAATGCAATATTTCTGGAATATGTAATGCATTAACCTATTTTTGTATTAATAAACTTTATACAATTTATAGGGTTGATTTCTAATCTACTATTTTCCAAGTCATATGGCCTGTTGTAGGCAGAGATGGTGGGAAGGTTTACAGGATTAGAAAATTCTGATGGGAGATTACAACAGAAGAAGGATGTAGATCTTGGAAAGGTGCTTAATTGAGAAGGTCAGGGTTGAGGGTTAGGATGGGTGAGAAGATAGATAGTGAAAAATAAGATAGAAAGGTCAAAAACAGCCCATCTACATGCCAGTTGTCAAAGTACGACCTTGGAAATAGGCATCTCAGAATCCAGTCATGCTTCAGAAGGAAAAAGAGCTGCCTTTCCAGCTGGAAATGATTCCATCTACATTGCTTCTATAACTTCAGGAAATGAAAATACATAATAGTAAGTCTGAATAAAAATGTATGCCTCAAAATGAAGATGAAAAACAGCTGTGATGTCTTTCACAACAATCATTAGACTTCACAGACAGATGGGAACAGAGATGGAATGATGGACAATCAAACACGTTATTAGCTCTGGCACATTCTAAATATTGGCTGACTTTCAAAGCTTGCATGAAAATCAACCTGATAGAAATATTACACATATTCAATGAATGGTAAAGTATATTTGGCAAAAGTATTTAACATTATTCTCCTTGAGTTTTTCCTTATTTCCTAAGATTATTTCCAGGAAGTCTGTTTTCTTCATGCCATGAAAAATCATTTGAAAGGGAAAGACAGAATTATGATCTTACAGTAAATTTTTTTTTCTCTTTAACAAGGAACTAGTAGGAAAGTTTAGATTTAATGCTTATAGGGAACTGATCTGTTACTTCATTTTAATGGTTAACTAGACTGCATTTCATTTATCTGGTTTGAAAATGATAAATACATGTGGTATTCCAGAAGAAGTAATCTACTTATATTGCCTAATTAGATTGAGTGACTTGCTTTTGTAAGCTTGTTTGAAGAAGTGTCATTCAGATTGCACCCCAGCTCCACCATCCCCAATCTACCACCTATTACTGGCACACACGTTTTCCTGTCACATTGTGATATCTCTGAAAATAATATTTTAAAATGTCTTCTGCATCTGGTAACTAATAAGTGTGAACAAGATTCAGGAAAGCACTGTGTTACTAAAGATTAAAATCACCAAAATGTAAGGCTCTACAGTCAAAACTCCAGGTGCGTGAGTAAGGCAGTTGCAGCAGAATGATTTTTAAGCCAGGGAGAAATATTTGTCTTCGATCATGCTTATGAATAATTTTGATTTATTTTTATGCATTATAGAAAAAGGTTCCTTTCTACTTCATGTCCTGTGGCATGGTGACATATAACACTGTAGGGTACATTTTCTAGAAGTTGTTATATTATGTATGGAGGCATAAGAAGAAGGAAAGGGGATTACTATGTGCCATAAATTAAATATGGACTATTTGAATACACAGGATGGTGCTTTTAAAATGTGGCAATGCCTTCTTGTCCCATATGTCATGTGCCTCCAAAGTCAGAAACATATACAGTAATTGTTTTTTTTTTTTAGATTTTATTTATTTATTAGTGAGAGAGAGACCGAAATAGTGAGAAGAGAGCATGAGCACAGAGAAAAGGGAGAAGCAGGCTCCCTCTGAGCAGGGAGCTCCAGGTGCGATTGGATTCCAGCACCCTGGGATCATGACTTGAACCAAAGGCAGATGTTTAACCAGTTGAGCCCCCAGAAACATATACAGTAATTTGTAAGCAATGTGCTTCCTTTGACTAAACAAGTACCCCCTTATTTGTGCAGAGTTGGTCAGACCAGGTTCCTGCCAATGAAATATTCCAAATACATCTCTGTCACCTCATTCGATGTGCTAAATCAGCACTCTCTGGGCATAGTTTTCTTGAAAGTTTCTTCAAAATATTATACACTGGAGGGGTTACTTTCACAAAGGTTGATTCAGCAAGAAGAACAAGAGAGGAAGTGAGATATTTATAGGGTTATTTCAGTGCTGGAAGGAGCCCTGCTGATGGACAAGAGGATGATTACACCAGTTAGGCTATGTGGGATGAGCTTCCAGAGAATGAACCTCAGTCTCTTCATTTTGTTTGAAATTAACACTCTGTGGCCTAGTCATGTACTCTATTACTCATAGCATAGCCTCTCCATACACTTGCATTTGAATGATACTTTTCATTTTTCAAAACATTTTCACATTTGTCATTTTATTTGTTCTTCATACAAGTTAGGTATGCAAGCAAGGTATGATAAGCCAAATTTAGCAGATGAAGAAAATAAGGCAGGGGAGGTTAGATAACTTGTTTAAAATTACATAGTTTATTATTAACAGATTTGAGACTAGAAGACTGTAATCCAGGTTGCTTGACCTCCATTCTATGAACTTTTCAATGTACAGTCTACATGTTTGGACATGTAAATTCCACATGGCAATAGAGACAAAGAAAGAGAGAGAGAGAGATAACTGTATATCGGGATAGTGCAAGGCACATTAGTTACCTTTATGAATAAATCAATCTCTGTCTTCAAGGCAGAGTGAGGAAAGACAGTTTAAACTCAACCGTTTCAATCTCATGCATCCTATTGATTAGCATATGAAGGAAACAGAATCTCTGACCTGTATATTTGAATGTAGGGATTAATTCAGCTTCAGCTTATTTGTAGAGCTACAGAACATGTCTCATTATCTCACCAATTCCTGGCAGTTTTTTAAAAATGTTAAGTTCCCAAACTGATAGAAAGTTTCTTAAAAGTAAAGAGCTATAAAAGCCAACAAACAATAATAAAGTAGAGCGCCATATTTCTAGAGATACTGTACTCTTGGGTTTACAATATCAAATACTCATTTGAAACTTCTTATATGTAGCAAAGTCCAAAATGGTAAATCGCATGGGAATCTGACTGATTCTGCCTTTCCACAAATAAATAAACAATCTTCCATTCCTAACTTGTCTTTAATTTCACAAGTGAAGTGTTTCAATCTGTGTATACTGAGTTTTCTTTTTTTTTAAGATTTTATTTATTTATTGGACAGACAGAGATCACAAGTAGGCAGAGAGGCATGCAGAGAGAGAGGAGGAAGCAGGCTCCCTGCTGAACAAAGAGCCCGATGCGGGGCTCGATCCCAGGACCCTGGGATCATGACCTGAGCCAGAGGCAGAGGCTTTAACCCACTGAGCCACCCAGGTGCTCCATATACTGAGTTTTTTTAAAGCACAAATGATGCTGCATCTTACTAAGAAAGCTAGTACAGTATTAACACAAACTAATTAGGGAAAATTGAAATCAATTTATTCATTCACCAAATGATTATTGAGTACCACTACGAGCCAGGAAGTATTCTATGTGATCAGGTGCCTGCCCTCAGCACTTATAGTATGAACAGGGAAAGGCAGACATTAATAAAATAATTGCACAAAGTTGCAACTGTCCCAAGTGATGTGGAGGGAAGTCATATGTGTTATTTGAGTTTATAATAGATATATTTGACATAGTTGTGGTAGTCAGGGAAGCTTGTCTGAAGAGATTATCTATTGAACCAAGAGCTGAGGAATAAGGAATTAAATATGCAAAGAGTTTAGGGTAGATATTCCAGGCAGGAGCAACATGTATGACAATAATACAGGAGGGCAATTTTGTAGAGTGGATTAACGGCCCTTAGCCATTGGTTGAGAAACCAAGGAAATAGCAAATTCAGCAAGAAAAAAGTTTAGACCTTATCTTGAGTAAAGAGCAGAAGATTCTATGTAGATGCTCCCAAACTTCTTTTGGACAATGTTCATCCCCTAAAACCTCCTTTACTGAAGGGCTATACTTCCAAATACCAATTTTAATCACTTATCTGATTGTCCCAAGAAATGTCTTTAATTCAATTTCTTGAATAAGAGTGGAAAATAGGGGTTTACCCATGTTACCCTAATCTATTCAACCACTTAGCATTGTCACTGTCTACTGATCAATGAAATGTGTTTTTTCTCTAATCAGGACAGAATTCAAAAGGGATGTCGGATTCCTTGAAACTGGCAAAATGTTTTACTTTATCTTAGAAAACCTGACAGTCAATTTTAGGCAACATAGAGCTAGTCATCATACAACAAAAGTAGTCCTACACTACACATAGCTTTATAAGCCATTAAAGCAATCTGAAAGATCAGTTTGATGTTTGACAGAGTCAATATATATCACTATGTCTTGTGATGACATGCAGAAGTAGCAGTTTAGTCAGCTTTGAGCCTATGCAGTAGACTCAGAAGATGAGTAAAATCAAATGAAAACATGATAAGAGACTAATACTGAGAATTGAAAGTAAGTGGGAAATGGTCTCTACTGAATGGATAAGATGTAGCAAAAAGACCAATGCAAAAGACTTGTCTGCTTCTATAACAGTTCAGTTACCCTTTTTGGATGGCCTTGCCTTTTTCCTTTGATTCACATGCTATAGCCTTCACAGATCATTTACACTTCACTTATTAAGCCTTACTTATTATTTATTACTCTGGTATCTCCTTTCCCCAAGGAGACTGTGAAGTCCTTCAGGACAGAAACTCTGCCTACTTTCAACTTTCTTTGCTGTCTTAGGTACTTTTCTTAATTCTATATATATACAACAAACATACTAAGAACTGTACATGCCAGTTGAGAAAATGTACTTATATTGGAGACCATCCAACTGATTTGACCAAAATTAAATGGATAATAAATGGTGAAGTCTGCATTTATACCCTGGTCTGCCTGGCTCCAGTGAGGTCTAAGGTTGGACAAACCTGGATTGGAATCTTGGATCCATTACATATTTAGCTGTGAGAAAACCCATACATTCATTAAGTGCATACTATGATCCAATCTCTATGCTAAATTCCCATTATTCAGTCTTCTCAACTATCCTAAAAGGAAAGTGCTATTATTATCCCCATATCACAGAAGAGTATATCAAGACACAAAAAGACTGAGTAATCTGTCCAAGGTCACAGAGTTAATAAGTAGCAGAACTGAGACACAAACTAAGGGCATTTAGCTCTGAGTTCATCAATGTAGCTGGTGTTGCTTCCTTAATTGTAACCAACATTAATTGAATATGCATTAGATCAGATACTCTTATACCCTTGGAATTGTATGAAAAACTTTACTCTCTGCATATGCATATTCCCATGAAAATTGCTTTCATCAAGTTCTCAAAGTTGTCCATCAATCCATAAAAAGTAAAAGAACATTTAATAGAATCAGGGGGAAGATTATATTTCTATTATTATTATTATTAAAGTAGTGTAGCACATGTTCCCTACACTCCAAGAGCTTATGATTCACTTGAGGAACTAAGATGATGAAAGAGGTAAATATGGTGTAAGATATAAGACAAGATAAGTTCACTTCTAAATAAGCAGTTTGGAGAAGGGAAAGATAATTTTAGTTGTGACAATAAGGAAAGACATCACAAGAAGAGCAGCTTTGAGTTGTATCTTGCAATATGGGCAAGATTTTGAGAAGTTAAAAAAAGAAATAAGAGGGGCACCTGGGTGGCTAAGTGGGTTAAGCCTCTGCCTTTCGCTCAGGTCGTGATCTCAGGGTCTTGGGATCAAGCCACACATTGGGCTCTCTGCTCAGCAGGGAGCCTGCTTCCCCCTCTCTCTCTGCCTGCCTCTATGCCTACTTGTGATCTCTGTCAAATAAGTAAATAAAATCTTTAAAAAAGAGAGAGAAATGAAACAAGAGTAAAACAAGCCTTGTAGGCTGCAGGGGTAGAGGATGTGATTTAAGCAAAGACAATGTCACTTTATGTTGATACAGTCCGCGAAGCATCTATAATTTCTCCTTACTAGTCTAGCACAGCTCTGAACTCGCCTGGTCACAATGATTTTTGTAGATGTCCTGATGACTTAGAAGGTTTGGCAGAAAGTTTTGCAGAGCACCTGTTTTAAGCTAGTGGTTTTCACAACCTTGCATTCAAGCATCCCAAAGCCAAAGTTAAATTAAATTAATTTGACCCTTAAAAATTACATTTGTAATAAGGAGAACTAAAGACCATAAAATGAAGATAGCACAACAAAACAGAAATCAAATTAAGAGGCTGTCCTGAAGACCTTTAAGGTGAGGAGAACCTTTTATGCATTGGGTGTTGTTAAATCATTCAGTTCATTTCACAGTGACTTGCTTTTGATGGAGTCTAGAATGAAATGTATTTCATTGCTCCTGTGCATAATTAATATCATTCTGTAGTCTTCATCAGATGGGTCACCTCTGAATATAAAGTAATTGTATTTTTCTATAATTTCCTCTTGTAATGGATCCTCAAAACATACATGAGGGACCATAGAGGAGTGTCTGAAAAACTACTATATGTACTGTCCTTTAATGAACTTGGTTTTCTTGTTTACCATTCACTCATTCATTTATTCAAGCATTCACTCCTTCATCCACCCATTAAATCAATAAATATCTATTTATCTTTTTATTTAGTTGACTTAATGTCTATTACAATAAGGCACTATGTTAGGCACTGGGTATAATAAGACAGGCTCTACCTGTAAGTTGCTCATAGTCAAGTGGAGAAAACTGGCATATAAGCAGACAAACCACAATATAATAGGCTAAATTTTCATTTTTAAAGGGTGCAAGAGCTCTAATTTTAAAAATCTTCGTATTGAAAATTAAAAAAAATACATGTAATAAAATAAATTCAAGGCATACAAAAGGAATTATAATAAAAAGTGACATTATCACCCCACTCAGTGCCCTATCCAAAGGCAAACATTATTCTGTTTCTTATGTCTCTTTCCAGAAATTCTCATTATACATATGAACATGCACACACATTATGCTCATTCACTTGCACCTCGTTTTTTTCACTTAGAATATTTTAGGGATTTTTCCATATTTGTACCCCCTCCTCACTCTTTTTAATAACTAAATGGCATTTTATTGTGTGGATAAAAGCCACATTTACTTAGCCAGTCTCTTCTTAAGTACTTTTTTTTTTTTTTTTTAGTTTTCAGGTGGTTACTATTTCAAAACAATGACTATTCCAACAAAAAGATTTGTGTTTATCATTTATTATGCAGTATATTCTTAGTGGTAGAAGTTTTGTACAGGTTACAGGAATATTGCCTTTGCACAAATATTTCCCAAACACCTTTCAGAAAATAGTTTGTTTACCTCTCTCGTTATCAAATAAATAAATAAATAATTTTTAAAAAAGGGGTTCCTGGGTGCCTCAGTTGGTTGAGCATCCAACTCTTGGTTTCGACTTAAGTCATGGTCTCAAGGTCCTGGGATCTAGCCCTGCTTCCAGTTTCCCTGCTCAGTGGGGAGTCTTCCCCTCACCCTCACGCTCTGTCCTCCCCTCCCTGGTTGAACTCTCTCTCTCTCAAATAAATAAATAAATCTTTTTAAAATAAATAAATCTTTTTTTTAATGCTATGCTTTGGAAAAGATGGGGAAGGGAAGGAAAAATAATATAAGGTAAAAACAGAGAGGGAGGCAAACCAGAAGAGATTCTTTTAACTATAGGAAACAAATTGAGGGTTGCTGGAGGGCAGGGGTTGAGAGAATGGGGTAACTGGGTAAGGGACATTAAGGAGGGCACTTGTAATGAGCACTGGGTGTTATATGCAAATAATGAATCACTAAATTCTACCCCTTGAAACTAATAACACATTACATGTTAACTAAATTGAATTTAAATAATTTTTTAAATGGTTTGTTTTCCTTTTGTTGTAGTACTAGGATAGTCTAGAAGTGTGAGCAACTAATTCTGCATGGCAGGCTAGGGTGTTTTTTTTCAAATAAGGGGAGTTTGAGTCAGCTATTAAGGATTGAGTTTACCAGGTAGAGCATATGCTCATGGACATTATAGGTATAGGGAATGAAGTTGAAGACACTTGAAAGAATATCACATGCTCAGAGAAAGTTGAAAAGTTTCCAGTAGGGCATAGTGATTAGAGAGTAAGTACAAGAGGTGAGATTGGAAAGGCAGGTTGGAATAAGTGACTTTGCTAAGAAGTCTAGAACTGTTTCTGTAGGAGAAGGGAAGCTTTGAATACTTTTACACAGAAAAGAAATATGATTAATTACTTTTAGAAGATTATTCAAGCAGCGATGTTTGAAATGGCTGGGAAAGAGGACAAGGATACTAGTTAGAAAGGCATTACAATAACTTAGAAAAATATACCTTTATTTTTTCTGTTGTTGTTCTTTTTATTTTTAAAATACCTTTGTTAATACAGACTTATTCACAAATGTTACCCTAATGTAAAACTCTCTGCTCTATCCTAGAACCACAAAGGGCTGCGGTCTAGAATAGTAGAATGATAGTACTCTAACAACTTAATGCATTGGTCTTGGACTGCTAGTGACCACAGGATCAGGCAGGAGGAAAGTAGTTCCTTTCTAGAGGAAGTTAACATCATCCTAAATGTAAAATGATTTCTAAAAATATTTTTTCAAATAAAATGCATATCAATAATCAATGATAAGGCATGTGACAATCCTTGTGATTATCAGATTAGACTATAAAACAGCTATGTTTACTATACTTATATATTAAAGGGAGAATCTGTTAACTAGATTCTAGATTATAGGTTAGTAAAACAGTATAAACTGAAGTACAAACAGATGAAAAAAAGAAAAGTTCTCCATAAATTTCAAATCACTAAATATATGTTAAAAATAATAAAATTGATAATTTATGTCTGTCACCCAATTTAAGAAATACAGTATTATCAGTGTAATTGCAACATTTTGTGTGTCCCCTTCTTCCTTTAAATATCTTTTTCTGTCCAAAAAACCCACCCTAAATTTTGTACCAGTTATTTATCTGTTTTTATTGTTTTACCACATTTATATGAAGCTCTAAAAATATACTATTTAGCTGTATCCAAGTTTTGAATTTTCTATATATGGAATCATTGTATTAATTTGTCTTATTTTTATCTCTCAACATTATTATGTTTTTGAAATTCATGCATATTGATGCATGCATTTATTGTCACCATTGTATAATATTTTGTTGACTATGAAGATATCATAGTTTATATAATTTTTTTACCATTAGATAAATTTTGTGGCGTATTTTTTTCCCTATAACAATGTTGTTACTGGAATTCTGCTATATTACTCCTAGTAAAAATGTATGAGTATTTAGGAAGAAAATATTTTAGTTGGTGAAATCATATGTTGTTGGATGTGCCCATATAAGCAGTGTCAAATCACTTTCTAGAGGGGGTGTAACAATTGACATTCTCACAGTCGATGAGAATTCCAATTTCCCAACATCACTGAACACTACCTCTCATAAGATATTAAAATTTATCTCAATATGGTTGATATGAAAAGAAATACTGCATTGTAGTTCTACTCTAAATTTATCTGATTAAAAATTAGATTAAATTTATTTTCACACTTATGGACACTGTATTTCCTTTGCCATGAAATGCTTGTTTTGTCTTTCATTTTTTTTAATTGGGGTAATTTCTTCTCTTCTGGAATCATTGGAGTTCTTCTCATATTTTTAATTGTAATCAATTGTCCATTAGAAGTGTTGCATTGCAATAAAATTCTTTTCATCGGAGAATCTGATTCACCTCACCTTGAGAGGTTAGAGAGTAGTCAAGCATAAGGATTTTAAACATTTCCAAGGGAATTTTAATATGTATGCAGAGTAGCAAAACACTGCTAAAACTATTCAAATGGAATTGATATGTTTCAGAATCTAAATCCTCCATCTTTAATGTCTTTTAATGAAGTTTTTATTGATTTCCACACAAAGGTTCTGTATATCTTTTGTCATATTTGTTCCTGGGATTTAATATTTTTGAAAATGAAGATGCTATCTTTTCAAATGTCATTTTCTCTTTCTTGTCAATGTATAGAAATGTAATTGAATTTTTGTGTAGTGATTCTAGATTTAGTTTCCTGCTAGAACTTTTTATACTTTTTTGCCAGAGAATTTTAAAATTAATATACTTTATTTTTAGATTTTTTAAAACTTTATTTTATTTTTTCAGTGTTCCCAGATTCATTGTTTATGTACCACACCCAGTGTTCCATGCAATACATGCCCTCCTTAATACCCACCAGCATGCTCACCCAGCCCTCCACTCCCCTCCCATCTAAAACAGTTTGTTTCTCAGAGTCCACAGTCTCTCATGGTTCATCTCCTCCTCCGATTTCCCCCAATTCACTTTTCCTTTCCTACTTCTAATGTCCTCCATGTTATTCCTTATGTTCTGGAAGTAAGTGAAACCATATGTTAATTGACTTTGCTTGACTTACTTCATTCAGCATAATCTCTTCCAGTCCAGTCCATGCTGATACAAAAGCTGGGGATTCATCCTTCCTGATGGCTGAGTAATATTCCATTGTATATATGGACCATATCTTCTTTATCCATTCATCTGTTAAGGACATATTGGCTTTTTTCACAGAGAAAAGTTTTTGATATACAGAAAATTGAGTGGAGAATATGGAGAGTTCCCAATGTTTTCTACCTACACCTACCTATATTAATATCTTGCATTAGTGTGGTACATTTGTTACAATTGATTAGTAGATATTGATGCATTGTTATTAACAAAATGCCATTGTTTACATTAGGATTCACTCTTTGTGTTGCTTGACTAATGGATAATGACATGTATCCATTACAGAATTGCAAAGAATCTCATTAACCTAAAAGTCCCTTAACTCTACTGATAGCCACTGATATTTTTATTCTCTCCACAGTTTTGCCTTTTCCTTAATGTCATACAGTTGGACTCATACAGTATATAGTCTTTTCAAATGCTATTTATTTTCTTAGCAATATATATTTAAGTTTCTTCCATGCCTTTTTGTGGCTTTATAGTTTATTTCTTATTAGTGCTGAATAATAATATTTCGTTGTCTGGATATGCTACAGTTTTGTTGTTGTTTTGTTTTGTTTTGTTTTGTTTTTTTATCCATTCACTTACTGAAGGACATCTTGTTTACTTGTATGTTTTGGCAATTATGAATAAAGTTGCTATAAATATTTATGCACAGGGTTTTGTGTTGGGAAAAATTTTCAACTTTTGGGGATAAATATTAAGGAATATAATTGCAAGACTTTATGATAAGGTTATGTTCAGTTTTTAGTCTTTTTTAAATTAACATATAATGTATTATTTGTTTCAGGGGTACAGGTCTGTGTACTGATGATTATCAGTCTTACACAATTCACAGCACTCACTATAGCACATATCCTCCCCAATGTCGATGACTCAGCCACCCTATCCCTCCCCCCTGAGCAACCCTCAGTTTGTTTCTAAAAATAAAGGGTCTCTTGTGGGTTTATCTCCACCCAAGTCCCATCTTGTTTCATTTTTTCTTCCCTTCCCCTATGATCTTTTGTCTTTTTTTTCAAATTCCTCATATCAGAAAGATCATATGACAATTGTCTTTTTTGACTGGATTATTTTGTTTAGCATAATACCGTCTAGTTCCATTCAAAATTAACCAGTCAGGAAAAGACAGGTTTTGTCAAGGATTCGGAGAAAGGGGAACTCTCCTACATTGTTGGTGGGAAAGCAAGCTGGTGCAGCCAGTCTGGAAAACAGCATGGAGGTTCCTCAAAAAGTTTAAAATAGAGCTACCCGAGGACCCAACAATAATACTACTGGGTATTTACCCTAAAGATACAAATGTAGAGATCCAAAGGAACACATGCACTTGACTGTTTAAAGCAACAATGTCCGCAATAGCCAAACTGTGGAAAGAGCTTAGATGTCCATCAACAGATGAATGGATAAAGAAGATGGGGTATGTTCAGCTTTGTATGAAATTACCAAACTGCTTTCCCAAGTGCCTGTAACATTTTGTATTCCCACCAACAATGAATGGGAGTTCTTGTTATTCTGTATCCTTACTAGTGATTGGTATTTTCAGAATTTTAGATTTCAGCCATTCTAATAAGTGTGTAATGGTGTCTCATTGTTGTTTTAATTTGCATTTCCCTGATGACTTATGGCATGGAGTATCTTTTCATATACTTTTTGTGTATCTTCTTTGGTGAAGTGTCTATTAAAGTCTTAGGTTCATTTTCACATTGGATTTTTAGTTTTTTTTTTTTTAATTGTTGAGTGTTAACAGTTCTTGTTTATTTTGAAAAACAGTTCTTTATTATATGTGGTTTTTGCTGTTTTCCTTGTCTGTCACCTTTTAATACTCCTTAACTTGCATTTAGCAGAGAATACGTTTTTAACTTTAACAAATCTAATTTATCAGTTATCTTTCCTTCACAGATCATCTTTTCATATAAAAAATCATTGACAAAACCATGGTCACCTATATTTTCTCTTATATTATCTTCCAAAGTATTATAGTTTTCTATTACAATTTTACAATTAGGTCTATGATTCATTCTGAGTTAATTTTTACAAAAGGTATAAAGTTTGTCCTTAGAATTATTTTTCTTTCTCTCTTTCTTTCCTTCCTTCCTTCCTTCTTTCCTTCCTTCTCCCTTTTTCTTTCTTTCTCTTGCTCAGAGATGTCCACTTTTTCCAGCATCATTTCTTGACAAATTTTTGTTACATTTTAATATTCTTTTCTGTTTATTCTTTTGAATCTTTACATTTTCTTTTTTTAATGTGAGTTTATTTTTTTCAGTGTTCCAAGATTCATTGTTTATGCATCACACCCAGTGTTCCATGCAAATCGTGCCCTCCATCATACCTACCAAAAGGCTCACCCAACTCCTCCACCCCCTCCCTTCAAAAACCATCAGTTTGTTTCTCAGATTCCACAGTATCTCATGGTTTGTCTCCCCCTCTAATTTTCCCCAACTCACTTCTCCTCTCCAACTCCCAATGCCCTCCGTATTATTCCTTATGCTCCACAAGTAAGTAAAACCATATGATAATTGACTCTCTCTGCTTGACTTATTTCACTCAGCATGATTTCTTCCAGTCCCATCCACGATGATACAAAAGTTGGGTATTCATCCTTTCTGATGGAGGCATAATACTCCACTGAACATATGGGCCATAACTTCTTATCCATTCATCTGCTGAAAGGCATCTTGGCACTTTCCACAGTTTGGATGACTGTGGCCATTGTTGTTATGAACATGTGGGTAGAGATGTCCCTTCTTTTCACTATATCTGTGTCATCGGGGTAAATACACAGTAGTGCATTCATAGGGTAATAGGGTAGCTCTATTTTTAATTTCTTAAGAAATCTCCACACTGTTTTCCAAAGTGACTATACCAACTTACATTCCCACCAACAGTTTAAGAGGGTTCCCCTTTCTCCACATCCTCTCCAACACTTGTTTACTGTCTTGTTAATTTTGGCCATGCTAACTGGTGTAAGGTGGAATCTCAATGTGGTTTTGATTTGAATCTCCCTGATGGCTAGTGATGATAAACAAGTATTTTCATGTGTCTGACAACCATCTGTATATCTTCTTTGGAAAAGTGTCTGTCCATGTCTTCTGCCCATTTTTTAAACATGATTATCTGTTTTGTGTGTGTTGAGCTTGAGGAGTTCTTTACAGATCTTGGATATCAGCCCTTTTTCTGTAGTGTCATTTACGAATATCTTCTCCCATTCCGTGGATTGCCTCTTTGTTTTGTTGACTGTTTTCTTTGCTGTGCAGAACCTTTTGATCTTGATAAAGCCCCAAAAGTTCATTGTCACTTTGGTTTCCTTTGCCTTTGGAGATATATCTTGAAAGAAGTTGCTGTGGCTGATGTCGAAGAGGTTACTGCCTAGGTTCTACTCCAGAATTTTGATGGATTCCTCCCTCACATTGAGGTCTTTTATCCATTTCGAGTTTATCTTTGTGTGTGGTGTAAGAGAATGGTTGAGTTTCATTCTTCTATACATAGCTGTCCAATTTTACCAGCACCTTTTATTGAAGAGACTGTCTTTTTTCCACTGTATATTTTTTCCCGCTTTGTTGAAGATTATTTGACCATAGAGTTGAGGGTCCATAAATGGGCTCTCTACTCTGTTCCACTGGTCTATGTGTCTGTTTTTGTGCCAGTACCATACTGTCTTGGAGATCACAGCTTTGAAGTAAAGCTTGAAATCCGGCAAAGTGATGTCCCCAGTTTTGTTATTCTTTTTCAACATTTCGTTGGAATTCCGGGTCTTTTCTGGTTCCATACAAATTTTAGGATTGTTTGTTCCAGCTCTTTGAAAAATGTTGGTGGAATTTTGATCAGGATGGCATTAAAAGTATAGATTGCTCTAGGCAGTATAGACATTTTAGCAATGTTTGTTCTTCCATTCCATGAGCATGGAATACTTGTACATCTTTTTGTGTTTTCTTCAATTTCTTTAATGAATGTTTTGTAGTTCCTCAAGTACAAATCTTTTAGCTCTTTGGTTAGGTTTATTCCCAGGTATCTTATGGTTCCTGGTGCTACAGTAAATGGAATCGATTCTCTAGTTTCCCTTTCAATATTTTCATTGTTAGTGTATAAGAAAGCAACTGATTTCTGTACATTGATTTTGTATCCTGTCACATTATTGAATTGATGTATGAGTTCTAGCAGTTTGGGGGTGGAATCTTGTGAGTTTTCCATATAAAGTATCATGTTATATGTGAGGAGAGAGAGTTTGACTTCTCCTTCGCCAATTCGAATACCTTTTATTTCTTTTGGTTGTCTTATTGCTGCTGCTAGGACTTCTACGACTATGTTGAACAACAGTGGTGAGAGTGGGCATCCTTGTCATCTTCCTGATCTCAAAAGGAAGGCTGTCAGCTTTTCCCTATTGAGGATGATATCCGCTGTGGCTTTTTCATAGATTTTATGAAGTTGAGGAATGCTCCTTCTATCCCTTTACTTTGAAGAGTTTTAATCAGGAACAGATGCTGCATCTTGTCAATTTCTTTTTCTGCATCAATTAAGAGGACCATGTTGTTCTTTCTTCTCTTATTGATTTGTTCTATCACATTGATTGATTTGCGAATGTTGAACCACACTTGCATTCTAGGGATAAATCCCACCTGATCATGATGAATAATCTTTTTAATGGACTGTTGGATCCTATTAGCTAGGATCTTGTTGAGAATCCTAGCATCCATATTCATCAGTGATATTGGTCTGAAATTCTCCTTTTTGATGTGGTCTTTGCCTGGTTTGGGGATCAGGGTAATGCTGGCTGCATAAAAAGAGTCTGGAGGTTTTCCTTCTGCTTCAGTTTCTTGAAACAGCTTCAGGAGAATAGTTGTTATTTCTTCCTTGAAAGTTTGGTAGAATTCCCCAGGGAATCCGTCAGGTCCTGGGCTCTTGTTTTTTGGGAGGTTTTTGATCACTGCTTCAATCTTGTTACTAGATATTGGTCTACTCAGGTTGTCAATTTCTTCCTGGTTCAATTTTGGAAGTTTATAGTTTTCCAGAAATCTATCCATTTCATTTAGGTTGCTTAACTTATTGGCATATAACCATTGATAATAATTTCTGCTGATTGTTTCTACTTCCTTGGTGTTAGTTGTGATCTCTCCCCTTCCATTCATAATTTTATTAATTTGGTCCTTTATCTTTTCTTTTGGATTAGTTTGGCCAGTGGTTTATCTATCTTATTGATTTAAAAAAAAACAGCTTCATTGATGTTCTACTGCATCTAGTTTCTATCTCATTGATCTCTATTTTAATCTTGATTATTTCCCTTCTTGTGTATGGGGTTGGCTTAATTTGTTGCTGATTTTCCAGGTCTTTAAAGTGTAAAGAGAGCTGGTGTATTTGGAATTTTTCAGGATTTTTTTTTTTTTTGAGGTAGGCTTTGGTGCCTATGTATTTCCCCCGTAGGACTCCCTTTGCCATGTCCCATAGGTTTTGGAACAATGTGTCTTCATTCTCATTGGTTTCCATTAATTGTTTAAGTTCTTTTTTGATTTCCTGGTTGATCCAAACATTTATAAACAGGGTGCTCTTTAGCTTCCAAGTGTCTGAATTCCTTCCAAATGGTTTCTTGTGGTTGAGTTCCAGTTTCAAAGTCTTGTGGTCTGAATATATGCAGGAAATAATCCCAATCATTTGGTATCAGTTGAGCCCTGATTTGTGACCCAGTATGTTATCTGTTCTGGAGAAAGTCCCATGTGCACTCGAGAGGAATGAGTATTCTGTTGTTTTAGAGTGGAATGTTCTGTATATATCTATGAGGTCCATCTGGTCCAGTGTGTCATTTGATGCTCTTGTTTATTTATTGATTATGTGCTTGGATGATCTGTCTATTACTGAGAGTGGCATGTTAAGACCCCGTACTATTAATGTATTCATACCAATATGACTCACTATTCTGATTAGCAGTTGGCTTTTGTAGTTGGCTGCTCCCATGCTGGGGGTATAAATATTTAAAATTGTTAGATCTTCTTGCTGGATAGACACTTCAAGAATGATGTAGCATCTTTCTATATCTCTGACTACAGTCTTTAGTTTAAAATCTAATTTATCTGATATGAGAATCACTACCCAGCTTTCTTTTGAAGCCCATTGGCATGAAAGATCCTTCTCCATCCCTTCACTTTCAGTCTGTATGTATCCTTAGGTTCCAAATGGGTCTCTTGTAGGCAGCATTTAGATGGGCCCTGTTGTTTTATCCAATCTGCAACTCTCTGCCATTTTATGGGATTGTTTAGGCCATTCACCTGGGAGTGATTATTGAAAGATATGTTTTTATTGACATAATGTTGTCCATGAAATCCTAGTTTCTATAGATTGTCTCTGTAAATTTCTGTTCTATGTCACTCTTGGGTTCTTTCTTCTTTTATAGATTCCCCCTTAATATTTCCTATAGTGCCAGCTTTTTTGGTCACGTATTCTATTAAACCTTGCCAATCTTGGAAGCTCTTTATCGCTCCATACATTTTGAATGTCAGCCTTGCTGGATAAAGTATTCCTGGCTGCATGTTCTTCTCATTTAGTGCTTTGGATATGTCTTGCCAGCTCTTTCTGGCTTGCCAGGTTTCTGTGGACAGGTCTGACATTATTCTGTTGGACCTTCTTTTATATGTAGTGAAACTCTTCCCCCTAGCTGCCCTCAGAAGCTCTTGTCTAATATTATGATTCATCCGTTTCACAATTAAGTGACTCAAGGTCTTTCTAGATTCGTTGATCTTGGGGGAGGGGGTGTCTTTCTGCTTCTAGAACACCAACGCTTGTTCCACTCTCCAGACTGGGAAAATTTTGATCCAGAATTTGTTTATCTATGTCTTCTAGTCTTCTGTCTTTTCCCACTCCTTCAGGGATCCCGATAATTCTGACATTGGAACATTTCATGGCATCATTTATTTCTCTGATTCTGTTTTCATGGCTTCTAAGCTATTCCATGTCATGTTCATTTTCTCTATCAGTTTGTCCTCAAATCATTAATTCTATCTTCTTCTTTGGTTATCCTAGCTGTTAGAGTATTTAGATTAGAATGGATATCATTGATAGGATTTTTATCTTCTGCTCAGGTGACTCTTACTTCTTCCCTTAGAGATTGTATGTTGTCACCAGTGGTTTTCTCCAGCCTAGCCATTGCCTGGATAATTATTACCCCGAATTCCCTTTCCAACATACTGTTTATGTCTATATCCAGTAGTTCTGATGGTGAGGGCACTGTCTCTGAATTTTTCCTTTGTTGGGTGTTCCTCCTCCTAGTGATTTTGGTGAGAGGTGGTTGAAGAGATGTATAGCTGAATATATCAGCCACGATCCATGCAAGGTGTAGCCTGAAAATCTTCAGAGCAATCAGAAGTCACCACCGAAAAGAAAGAAGAAAGAAAAAAATAGAAAGAGAAAGAGAGAGAAAGAAAAAGAGAAAGAGAGAGAGAGAGAGAGAGAAAATCCAGGCAGAATGAGCCCCCAAAGAAACATTTATAAGATATGTAAACAAAAACAGACAAACAAAAAGACAGACAAAAGTAAATGACAAGAAAGGGGAAAAAAAGAATCCAGTCAAAATGAACTGGGAGAATAAAATTTATATAATACCAGAACAAAAACAATTACACAGAAACACTGACAGAAGAAAAATATGGAAGGGTGGTTATATATCCTCAATGTGGGCAAAGAAGTATATGTTCGTTCTTCCTGGGTGTATCTTGTTATCTTTGTTAAAGGACTCAACTTTTCAGAGACAAAGGGAGATTAAACCTGGTTTTATATAGGGGTAGTATTGAATAGGGGAAAAGGATTACATTGAAGCTTATATTTATATGTATTAAAGAAAAAAAGAAAAGAAAAAGAAAAACAGGTTTTTGTATGAAAAAAGTTCAAGTTAAAATATTGTTATGGAGTATGTTGTATTAAACCTCTAGTTGTAATGGTAGGTAGGTTAAAGAAATTAAAGGAACAAGAATTGTGAGAATGAATTAGGAAAAAAAAAGTTTTACCTATGAAATATGCAGGTTTTAGGGTAATACTGGGATCCTAATATGTTGGGGTTTTACAGTTTTATGGGGACCCTATGGTGGTTGTCCTCTCATTCTTTCGTCTGTCTTTCTGGGAGAAGGGCCTGCCACATTGTTCTTCTGTCAGTCTTCCTTGGGTTGAATCGTCCTCCACCCTATCAAGGGGCTGGACTCTGTGGAAACTGATTTTTCAGGCTTTTGTTCTCTGGAGGTGTGTGGGGTTTTTTGTTTGTTTGTTTGTTTTGTTTTGCTTTGCTGCTTTTTGTGGCTTTTTGGGGGTTTAGTGGAAAGCAAATTGCACCCAGACCTCTGTCTCAGAGAGAAGCCTCTGTATGCTCCTCTCTTAGTGGTCCAGAACACACAGACTCCCCCTCTGCAAACTCCACTGAACTCTGCAACCTCCCACAGGTAGTGCGCACCCCCAGCCACTGTCTCAGGGTTTGCCATAAGTGCCTGCTTTTCCCTCCCCCCTCCATGCCACTAAAACCATGAGCGATATTGGTCTAGAGAGCTTGCTTCCGGTGGCTGCCTTTGCCAGGACTGCTGTCTGGGGACCAGGCCATGCTGCTGCATGTGCTCCATCGCATGGCTGCTGCTGCATGTGCTCCGTCGCATGGCTGCTGCTGCCACTGGGGTTCCTGGCCATAAACCGTGCTGAGTTCCTTCAGGCACAGGCTGAAGACACAGCCCATCCTAGAGAATACTGGCTAGCACCCACACCAAGCTCTCTTAGGCACAGGCAGGGAGTATGGTCTGACCTGCAGTGCGTACAGAACACAAAAAGATGTGGTTCTAGAGAGCACCCATCAGACTCCCTCATGCCTGGGCAGGAGTGTGCCAGCTGAGTGGTGGTGCAAGCAGTGCACAGTTGGTAGCTCAAGGACCAGGAACTGGATTTGGCATGGGTGGCCTCTGGCGTTAGCCGTCCTGGGTCCGTGGGCTTAGGCCCATGCCCATGACTGCATGATTCCACCAATTGCCCCTTAAGATCTTTTGCTCTTTTTGAGTGCTTTTAACCAGACTCCAAGTTAATGCTGGTCCCCAACCACAGGGCACTTTTGTATTGGGGTATTACTTTCCAGTGTGTCGCTTCTGGTGGCTCCCTCCCACTTCTGCTTATCCTCTGATATCAGTCCAAGCATTCCCATTCTGCTTTACCTCTCCACTGGTGTCTTCTGCCCCCATTGGGATCCAGCAGTGAATAATCCTACATCTCAGGATGATTTCATGGGTGTTCAGAGTGTTCTGGTAGATATTTAGCTCACATTAGTGGACCGGTTGAAACAGGGTCTTCTACTTCTCCACAATCTTATCCCTCCTCCTGAATCTTTACATTTTATATGCAGAAAACTGTAATGTCAAGCAATAATGAGATTTGGTTTCTTCTCTTTTAACTATATATATATATATATATATAAGAGACTATATATATATATAGTCTCTTCTCTTTTAACTTAATATATATTAATATATTTTCCAAATATATTTGTTCAGGCTTCCAATGCTACATTAAATTGATGTAGTGATTGAACATGTTCTATCTTAATTCCTGATTTTAAATGGAATGATTTTATCATTTCATCATAGAATATGATGCTTGTCATAGGTTTTTAAAAAATATTTTATTCATTGGGAGACCTGGCTAGCTCAGTGGGTAAAGCATGCAACTTTTTATCTCGGGGATGTGAATTGGAGCCCTACATTGGGGGCAGAGTTTACTTAATAAAAATAAGTAAGTATATATTTTATTTGTATGTAATTCATATGTCATAAACTTTACCCTTTTAAAATACATAATTCAGAGCTTTTTACTATGTTCAGAAAGATGTGTAACCATCACCACTAATTTAAGAATATTTTCATCACTCCAAATATAAATTCCTTGCTCATTAATAGTAAGCACACTTTCCTTCCAATTCCCAGACCCTGTAAACCACTAATCTATCTTTTGTCTATAGAGGTTTGCCTGTTCAGAACACTTTGTATAAATACAGTTGTACAATATGTGGAGTTTTGTGTCTATTTCTTTAACTTAGCATAATGATTTAAAGTTTCATCCATATTATAGCAAATATCAGTATTTCATTATTCTTTTTTTAAAAGATTTTATTTATTAATTTGACTGAGAGAGAGAGCAGGAACATAAGGGGCAGTGGGAGAAGAAGCAGGCTTTTCGCTGAGCAGGGAGCCTAATGTGGGACTTGATCCCAGGACCCTGGGATCATGACCTGAGCTGAAGGCAGATGCTTAATGACTGACCCACAGGCACCCCTAGCATTTCATTAGTTTTGATTGGCTAATACTACTTCATTGTATGGATATACCATACAATGGTATTTTAAATTATTTTAAAATCAACTCATCGCTTGATGAACATTTAGATTGTTTCTACTTTTTGCTTTTGTAACATAATATTGCTATTAAAAAATACTGTACAGGGGCGCCTGGGTGGCTCAACTGGTTGAGTCTCTGACTCTTGGTTTCAGCTTGGGTCATAATCTTAGTGTTGTAGGATCAAACCCCATACTGGGCTCCACATTCAGCCTAGAGTCTGTTTGAGATTCTCTCTCTCACACTCCTCCCTTTCCCTCAGCCCGTCCCCCGACTCATGCCTGTGTCCTCTCTCTCTCTCTCAAATAAATAAGTAGGAGCTCCTGGATGGCTCAGTCAGTTAAGCATCTGCCTTTGTCTTGAGTCATGGTTTCAGAGTCTTGGGATTGAGCCCCCATGGGGCTCCCTGCTCAGCAGGAAGTCTACTTCTCTCTTCTGCTTCTCTGCCACTTACCCCTCTTGTGCTCTCTCGCTCACTCACTCTCTTTTTCTCAAATAAATCTTTTTTAAAAATAAACGAATAAAATATTTTTAAAAATTCATTGTACAAGTTTTTGTGTGTACATGTTTTCAATTATCTCAGGTATATACATAAGTCATATGGATATTCTATATTTAATTTCACAAGGAACTGGTAAGCTGTTTCTCAAAGCAACTGTGCTATAGATCTTTAAAATAGATTTTTTTCTTTTTTTAATTAACATATAATGTATTATTTGATTCAGAGATACAGGTCTGTGAATCATCAGTCTTACACAATTCACAGCACTCACCATAGCACATACCCTCCCCAGTGTCCATAACCCAGACACCCAATCCTCCCCCTCTCCAGCAACACTCAGTTTGTTTCCTGAGATTGAGTCTTATGATTTGTCCCCCTCTCCAGTCCCATTTTGTTTCATTTTCCCCCTCCCCCAAAATAGCTTTTTAAAGTAAGTGACTCTTCTTTCCATTTCTAGTTTGCTGATTTATATTAAAATTATGAGTAGATGTTTTATTTTACCAAATTATTTATTCTGCATTTATTGAGATATATGTTCTTTTCCTCCTTAATTTTAAAATTACATTAGTAGATCTTCTAACATTGAATCAAACTGTCATTCTTAGAATAAATCCAACCAGGCTATAATGGTTTGACTAATTTATACATGACTGGAATTCATGCATTCATAACTTAGTTGGAATTTCTGCTTCAATGTTAATGGATAAGGGTCATATATATATTTTTTTTTTCTCATTTTATCCTTTTGTTGTGTTGGTTTAAAATTTATAATTCTTTCATAAAATTGTTTAGAGTATTTATTCTTTTTCCATTCCTTTAAAGTTTTCTTGAATGTTTGATAGAACACATCATAAAAGTGCCTGGGTTTAGTGATTTTTTTTTTTTTGTGATAAGACTTTTAAATACTGATCTCATTTTTTAGTAATTGCACAAGACAAATAAGAAGGCATTTCTTTTATTTTACTCATGTTTTCATAATTAAGAAAATGTTCATAATATTTCCCGTTTCTCTTTTAATACCTGCTGCATTTTAATTTACAACTTTTCCTACATTATAATGATATATACCTAGTCCAGGAATTTTGGTTTCCAACATACATCCAGGCAAAACTGTATCCTGGACTACAGTTATATTTGAAATTGAGGAAGAAGTGAGTTACCTGGAAGTCTGATATGACCTCACTCTCTTCTATTTTCAAAAATAATTATGGTTGTTTAAAAAGATAAAGTGAGGTGCACCTGGGTGACTCAGTCAGTTAAGCATCCACCTTCAGCTCAGATCATGATCCCAGGGTTCTAGGATTGAATCCCACATCGAGCTCCCTGCTCAGCAGGGAGCCTGCTTCTCCCTCTCAATCTGCCACTCCCCCTGCTTGTGTTCTCTCAATGTCTCTCTGTCAAATAAATTTTTTTAAAAATCCAATTTTTTAAATAATGTGTATAAAAATACATAATTTGAAAAGTTAAAGCCTCTTATTATTTTTCCTTCGGGAATAAACACTGTTAACACTTCGGAATATACTCTTTCCAGATATTTATTTATGTATGTATGTATTTCTATCCAAATGCGAGCATAGTAAATATATTCTTTTAAAAACTTACTTTTTTTAACTTAATATACCTTGAGTATATTTTCATGTCCTATATCCTGGTATTTAAGAGTATTTACGATAGCCTGCATACTAAAAGTCCAATCTATTTTCTTGTCTACCATGGCTCCTCTTTTGAATACTCCAGCTCACAATTACTTCTCCCTTTTTTGACCTCCTTTAATATTTGTTCTATTTAATTCCTCTATAATCTACCACTTGATTATATACCATCTTCTGTTTTATTTAATACATTGGTCTCTTATTATTTCATATTTACCAGTCCTGTTTCCTTGGTAAGGCTGTTTTTTGTTTTATTTTGCTTTCTTGTATCCCACCATCGCAGTAAGAACGCAGTGGATGTTCACCTACTTGTTAACTTCATTTGATCTTATAAAACTTGGCTTCTCAAATTCAGCAAGCAAATGCATACAAATGATATTCACATCGATTTCTCTTTAACCCGGAAATATTTTTTCTCACAACAATCTTGAAGAAAGAAAGCATGTTGTGTTCACATTCTGAACAGCCACTAGGATACTGTCTAATCTTAATAAATATTAAACAAGAAAAGCTGAGATATATTAAACATTACCCTGCAGTTTATTCTCTCCGCAGATGTCAGTATTTATTCTAACCCAAGTTTTCTCTGGCCTACAGTTGATTTTCATAAAGGGATTCATCTGTTCATCTGTCTCCTTATTTTAGGCCAAATGTGTTTACATACAGGGATGGGGCCAGGGCAGAAATAGTTCAATATTTCTATTATTTTATTTGTTCATTAACAAATAGGAATATTTTTACACCAAATTAAGAGGAAAACAAAAGCTTTTCAATAGTTGATGAGCTTTCCTGACACATTCTCATTCACTTTTGCTAATCAACAAGGCATATGTATAGATAACATACTATACTTAATATAGAGTATTCTTAGTATAGAGTATATGGTAACTGCCATTTGTATCTTTTGACAACCTCTGGAAGCATTCCTCTTTTTATATGTAAGAGAACAGTTTTACACATGAAGTGCCCTGTTCTGAAAAATCCCTCTGCATTGCTTCCCTGCTTATCCTACATAAAACACTAGGTGTTTTATTAATAACCTGTGATTTCCTTATCTTTAAAACTGCTGTATAATAGAATCTTTCTGCTACTGGTGAGAGGCAAGCATATCTTGCCATAAGATTTAGGTTCTGAATGTGCAATCTTCTCAACGGGAATGCCAAATGTATCTGTAGCTCTCTTTCCAGTTGTTTTGTACACAGTCTTCTAACAGGATTGTGTCTAGATAGTTTTTGCTGAGGTAGAGAGTAAATGTCTCACAAGAAAGGGATTTATAATTTGAAATAGACAGGAGACTTCATGGCCAGTGTGTGCTCCACTATTTCTAGAGGAGAGCTTTGAAATGCCTCATACAGAGCAGAGTTTAGAATAAATGCCAGTGCATGATAATTCTTAAGTTCATCAGGTCTAGCTATGATATAAATTACCATAGTGAAAATTCAAACTGAGTCTTAGTATCTGAAATCCTGCACGTGAGAGTCTTTCCACTATTACTCTATAGCTGTGATGTTAAAACAAAACATATTCTGTACTACATATACCTACTTCTTACATTTACATGTTCTAGAATCACATCAGATGAGCCAGCAATACCTTCTATAGCAAAAGTGAAGTCATTTTAACTTCCTAAACTTTTTTAAGTTTTCTAAGTTTTTTTTAAGTTTTCTAAGTTTCATGTTTGACTTTTAAGAAATAAAGGACTGTACTTGCTTACAAAAGGAGGAAATAAAGATGCTGGTGACTTCTGATTAAGCATGGCTGATTAAATCTATGAAAATAATGAAAATTAGATAAAATCATAAGATTGAAGAAAGTAGAAGAGGTTAAAACAATAGAGGAGAGATGCAAATAACATGGGGGAGCAGTTACAGATATAATAAAACTTAGAAGGCTAAAAGCTAAGTGCATAAGAGAAATGCAGAAACAGGATAGAGAATATCAGTGAAATAGTCAATTTTTTGTGTTCAGAACCTAGGGTAAGATCAGAAATTATAATCACCATGTAGTTCTGAAGGTCTAGTTGGGGACATGTTTCAAAAAAAAAAAAATACAAGAGGAGTGTTTTATAGTCTGTGTGAAGAGCACTTAAAACTCTAGATCCACTCCCAATTTTGACATAAAATGGGAAATACTGAACTTGTGGAAGATTGGCACAATCTTTTACAGAAATGCAGGTGCCACAACTAAAACTAGAATATTATCTCAGCTTCTACACCCTGAATGATGGAATGCTCTCAGCCTTTCTCCCTCAATTTCTAGAGCACTGGCAACCAAAAGTAAAATCCCAGGAAAGGAATTGGTGGATGGATTTCTACCTGGGCTAACTGACCAATCCAGAGAAGATAATGCACATGCAAAGACTGCAATCAGTTTTTTAGTGTCTCATTCCTAAATATAAAAAAGTCCTACAATGAAAACTTCTGAAGTAAAAAATAGACCAAAACAAACAAGCAAAATTGGGAGTTTAGAGGAAATGGAGTTATTATAGAGAGCAAAACAGGATGCCATAATCATCATCATCATCATCATCACCATCGTCACCATGCACTGAACAATAAAAGAAATCAATAAAATGGTTGAAAAAAGGTCAACGAAACTGCACAGAAAAATTAGGTAAAATGTCCGACCTTGGATACAACAGAAAAGATAAGAAAACAGTAGGAGGTCATACTTCTCCATAATAGAATTTACAGAAAAGATTGAAAAGTAATCTAAAGAGAAGAAATTATCAATAAAATCATAAAATGGAATTCCCTATAACTGAAGAACATGAGCTTCCATAATGATGGTGCCAACCCAAGAAAGCTTGTACAAAGGCACATTATTGTGAAATTTCAGACAACCTGAGCAGTGGGAAGATCTTACACGTTTCCTTAGAGAAAATAAAACAAAACAAACAGGAAAACAAAGAAGGTGGCATACAAAATGTGTGAAAAATGAATAACATCAGTTTTCTCCTCTTAACTATAGAGAATAAACTGGTTACCTAAGGGGAGGAGGGGGAAGGGTTAAATAGGTGATGGGGATTAAGGAGTGTGCTTGTGCTGAGCAGCAGGGGGATGTATGGAAGTGTTGAATCACTATATTTTACATCTGAAACAAATATTACACTGTATGTTAACTAACTGGGATTTAAATAAAAACTTGAAAAAGAGAGTAGCATCTGTTTTCTCAACAGGAACATTGGAAAGTAGATGATATTGGAGAAATTCTAGTTTTAAAATTCAAAAGAAAAATCATTTCCAACCTAAAATATATATATATATATATATACATATATATATATATTTAAAGCATCAAATGAGCAACAGGTAAAATAAATAAATACATTTTCAGACATGAAAGATTTTTAAAAAATCAAACACACAGACTTTCTCAAGAAGTTACTGAAGAATGTATTCCATGAAATCAAAACAAAATAGAGATCCAGGAAACAGGCAAATACAGCCCTTAAGATGATGCTGAAGGAGAACCCCTTATATCCCAAACTAAGAAGTCAAGACATTATATCTAAAACAATTTTTTTAAATGCAAGTGTTAGCAAGATATTTAGAAACAGCAAGACAAATATCAAAAGAAACACCTAAAAGAGTTAAAAGCTATTAGCCTAGGGGATGGTACTTGAGGATGGAGATGTGGTGGGGAGCTGGACTGCTATTTTTCTTTCTTTGACTTTCTAAGCAATGGTCATGTATTATTTATAAAAAATAAAAACTACATAAAAAAGAAATATGATGACTTCAAAGGGGATTTATTTTTGAACTTCAACATCAACTCAACCCATCTTTAGGTAACCATATGATTGATATGAAGAATCTAGCCACCTTTTATTAATATAAACCTTTCCAGAATAATCCAGCAGGTTTTTAATGCCTTACTCACTAAAGTGAGATTTTAAGCTAGTTGAATACCAGTGATATAGAAAGCTCATAAATAATTTTGAGTTGCAAAAGTAAGCACCGGACTTTTAACTTTAGAAATGTCCTCTTGAGAAATCTTTATATTGTGCCTCCCATAAAACTCTCTGTTCTTAACTGGCCCATGCACACAAGCTACACCTTGATCACCTGAAATTTCTTACTATTCTTACTACAGTTTACTACTTTTCCTAAAACAAAAACAACAACAACAACAAACTAGCAATAAACTGACTCTGATTAAAACCTTACACATAGGGGCACCTGGGTGGCTCAGTGTGTTAACCCTCTGCCTTCAACTCAGGTCACGATCCCAGAGTCCTAAGATCGAGCCCCACATCAGGCTCTCTGCTCAGTGGGGAGCCTGTTTCCCCCTCCCTCTCTCTCTGCCTGCCTCTCTGCCTACTTGTGATCTCTGTCTGTCAAATAAATAAATAAATAAATCTTAAGAAAAAAAACAACTTACACATAGAGGAGAGTTGGGGTCTATCTATGTGTGACAGTTTGAGTACTCTTTGTGTAGAGACTATGGGAAGGGATGGTATATCCATTTTAGCAAAACTGCTTTTATAGAGTTTCAGTGGCAAACTGTAGTTGATAAAACAAACTTCAGCATTATATTAGTCCCCGAGTTGAATGTCACTTTGGTCACTAAAAATATATATTATCTTGGATAAGTGACTTAATCTAAGCTTCAATTTCATCTGTATAGCAGAGAGTGTAGTATCTACATTACAGGTAGTGTGAAGATTAAATGAGATAATATATGTAATGTGCTCAAAATACTATATAACACATTGGGATTCAATGTTGTTTCTTACTATCTTTTTAAAAATCACTCCAACTTGAAATTTATTTTTATGAATTAATTTATTTGCTATTATTAATTCAGTCATTAGTCACTACAGGGATGTTATTTCCTAAATCCCTATTTTTGTCCTTTAAAAGTTTAAGGAGGGACGCCTAGTTGGTTCAGTGGGTTAAGCCTCTACCTTCGGCTCAGGTCATGATCTCAGGGTCCTGAGATCGAATCCCACATCGGGCTCTCTGCTCAGCGGGGAGCCTGCTTCCCTCTCTCTCTGCCCATCTCTCTGTCTACTTGTGATCTCTTTCTCTGTAAAATAAATAAATAAAAATCTTTAAAAAAAAATAAAAGTTTAAGGAAATGCTGTCGATACCAGTTTGCATTTAAACAGCCCCTTTCCTAGTGAGGATATAGGATGAAAATGCAGTGATTAAAATCCTCAAGCTTTAAACATTACCAAAGATTATATAGGAGAATACTTTAAAATACAATAGTACCCCCCAACTTATTATCCACAGGGGATGTTCCAAGACCTCCAGTGGATGCCAGAAACTAAAGGCAGTGTCAAACCTTGTATATACTTTTCTATAAAAATATATTCATGATAAAGTTTGATTTATAGAGTATGCACAGTATGACATTACCAACAGTAACTAATAAAATAGAATACAATAATATATTGCAATGAAAGTATGTAAATATGTTCTCTTTCTCTCTCAAAATATCTTACTGTACTGTATTCACCCTTCTTCTTGTGATGATGTGAGATGATAAAACACCTATGTGATGAGACAAAATGAGGTGAATAATGTAGGCTTTATGACTCAGCCTTAGAGTACTATTGACTTTCTGACAAGATGTCAGGAGGAGGAACATCCATTCTGAACTGTGGTGGACTCTGGGTAACTGAAAACTTGGATAAGGGAGGACTACTATATATATCAACAGATGTGAAGCACATCTTGGCTTGCATCCATTATTTTAAAAGAAACTACCATATAACTTTTTGGAACTATTCACTTGGGCTACAACTTTTTATTTAAGTTTGGTCTGGATTTCAAAGTGAGTCTTACTATTTCAGACCCTCCAAGTAAGAGTCCTTCCATCAAGTCCTTCCAGTCTTACTCTACAACTATGAAGCACTTAGAAATCATTATGCCACTCTGGAGAACAGTGTGGAGGTTCCTCAAGAAGTTAAACATAGAGCTTCCCTATGACCCTGCAATTGCGCTACTGGGTATTTACCCCAAAGATACAGATGTAGTGAAAAGAAGGGCCATCTGTACCCCAATTTTTATAGCAGCAATGGCCACGGTCGCCAAACTGTGGAAAGAACCAAGATGCCCTACAACAGACGAATGGATAAAGAAGATGTGGTCCATATACACCATGGAGTATTATGCCTCCATCAGAAAGGATGAATACCAGACTTTTGTAGCAACATGGACGGGACTGGAAGAGATTATGCTGAGTGAAATAAGTCAAGCAGAGA